>JAGDQP010000860.1:0-140193 GCA_022664845.1 Lepisma saccharinum
ATATATTTTCATGCTTCTACGACAATTATAATTCTGGTTCCTGAGTAGAAAATTGTAATAATAACTCTGAGACAGCATTGATTGTACATATTATTCTGGTATTCTTTTTGTTTGTTGGCAATTTTCATTTCGAAATATTTCATATATTTTAATCCTATCACAGTGTTGAACCACCTAAATAATACAATAAGCAGTGTTCATTTAATTTAACACAGCAAAGTGTTGAATTAACAAAGCTATTTTTGCAGTGTACGATTTCGGCATTTATGGAAGAGGAAAATTCTCAGGTACCTACAAATACTTTCCCGTATCATTATTCCCTTCTACTTTCTAGGGTGGAACTTCCTAATAGCTTGCTGAATGTTATAAAAAACAAAATAAAATAGAAATAATCATAATTTTCACATTAACGTAACTGAATCTGAACTCAGTACAATTTTTTTAACAGTGACTTATCACTAACACCAGACAGTAACATATCCAATAGGCCTATCTTTGAATAGCTACAGATGCTTATCAGAATAATGGAAACACCTGTAGTTGGCAACACGTCAGATGTATGGGTTGGCAGTGGTGTCGTGGCGACCGCAGCGCCGGACTGCTGGTGGTGGTGTGTTAGGTCGGTCTTCATACTACGTCAGGCGTCGTGGAACAGGAGTGTGCAGTGGCTGCAGCAGACGGAGGTAGTGTAAAATGGGAGACCTCTCAGAGTTTCAAAGAGGGCAAATTGTTGGTGCGCCGTTATGTGGAGTGAGTGTGACGGCAGTGGCTAGTGTGTTAGGTGTGTCGCCAGGGACAGTGTCGAAGGTGATGACGGCCTACACAACACACGGGAAAACCACATCGGGGAAGCGGAACAGTGGGCGGAAGAAAAGCATCAGTGACAGGGCACGCCGGGTATTAAAGCGCATTGTCACGCGGAACCGTCGTGCCACTGCGGCGCAAGTGACGGAGGAACTCAATCAGCACCTCCCCCAACCTGTTTCGACAATCACAGTCCGCCGCGAATTACATGACATGAACTTACGGGGTCGTGTTGCACGGGCCAAACCTCTCATCAGGGACCAGAACGCTTTAGCACGACGCAAATGGTGCCGCGACCATGCAACTTGGACCGTTGACGACTGGAAACGTGTGGTATGTCGGATGAGTCACCATTCACCCTATTCCAAACCACGGGCCGTGTTTATGTGTGGAGAACGCCCAAAGAAGCGTATGATCTGCAGTGTCTCCGCCCAACTGTGAAACATGGCGGCGGCACGGTGATGCTGTGGGCCGCAATATCATGGTTTTCATTGGGTCCTGTGGTCACACTTCGCGGACGCATCACTGCCAACGATTATGTCGCAATTTTAGGAGACCACTTGCATCCTATGGTCCGGATGTTGTTCCCGGACAATGACGCCATATTCCAGGATGATAATGCACCCATTCACACAGCTGGAGTTGTTGCAGCGTGGTTTGAGGAACATCGGGATGAAGTTCAACACCTCCCCTGGCCCGCCCAATCCCCAGATCTCAACATAATTGAACATCTGTGGTCCATCTTGGAAACACGACTCCGGCGACGATTTCCACCTCCATCCTCTCTCACAGAACTGGCCGATGCCCTGCACGAGGAATGGTGTAATATTCCACTTGCTACCATTCACGACCTCTATGCCTCCATCCCACGTCGCATCAAGGCTGTTCTGAAGGCGAAAGGTGGCCCGACACCATATTAATCTGGTAAGTTGCACTTTCGTTCAGGTGTTTCCATTATTCTGATAAGCATCTGTATGTCTTACTACCTGGCACGTTAGAACTCGTTGTTCATTACGATGGAAATAATGCAGTGTGATTAGGGTTACTAACCGTCCGGTTTCTAGCGGACATGCACGGCTTTTTAACCTTTTTAGAAATATCAGACCGGCATTTAACTTTTTCTTGAAAAAGTCCGACCTTTGAAAATAAAATGAGCAATACCTTACTGCACCTAAATTTACATTGGTTTTTTGTTATTTATGGTAAACTTTCTTGTCATTAGCTGTAATATGTCGCCATTTTTAACTAGGAGGCGTTGTTGGTAGTACTTTCGATATATAGTGTGGCAGTAGCTTTAGTCTGATAAATTTTTGAACTTCATGTGTTTGTGACTTTTTGGTCAGGCCATGACTTTTACTGTGTCGATCCGCCTGTGTAACATTTTTTGAAAAGTTTCAAACATGAGGTTTGCAACACTAGTTCAAAGTTAGTGATGGGTCAGGAAAAGTGCGTCGCCTCGTTGTTAAGGATTTTACGCTACTTTAGAGATTAATGGTACACGTAGAAGAAGTTTTAACCATATGAGTGAAATCTATAGTTAGTGCCTATTATATTCATGAACAGGCAAGAAGTTCGACTTCTGTAAGTAGTTATTTTCAAGCGTTATATAAGCAGTGTATATAAGCAGTGTATGGATTCCCGTTCTCCGCCCGACCCGTGTGTGTTGGCGATGTTGAATAAGTGAAATTAATCACCTGCTTGGAAGTTTATATTTACTTACAGAGTGTGCACCAGTATAGGAAGAAAAGGCTTCATATCGTACTGTGTTCTTGATTCACCGTAGTTAATTTCGTCGTAACACGCAGTATAATAAAGGAAAAAGGGTTGTGCTTTATCCACCGCTAATTTAAGGAAGCATGCATTGTGGAATGTGGTAGTTGTTGTGTTCTCCCACCCCGACTTCTTCCGTGCAAGAACAATACTTAGCTAGTGTATAATAAACAAAGAGGAAAAGAAAAGAAATTTCTTCTAGTACGTTAATTGTAGTGAATCGCCTTTTGTTTCGCAGAATCGTAAGAATCGGTGATTTAGACAGTAAAGTTCTCTGTCGCTATAGTACGATACAAATAAAGTAAATAAAGAGTTGTATCGTAAATGTCAAGTTGATTCTTGAGAAACAGGACTACGGTATTTATTTTGTCTGTGGTATGTTACTATAAAGTGCCTGCAATATTCTTTATTTTGCTACATATTTTTAGTAGATTTAGGACGTGCACGAAACGTGAATCTGTCGCCCTAAGTGGCTATCAGTTGTTCATAGTTTTAATTACATTTGCGGTTACATTTGCTAAGAAATATTTTTCTCATAGGGACAGTATATCGATTGAGTCTGATATACTCGCGGGTACCGTGCGCTGATTTAGGAATTATAGGAGTTGTGTTCAGATAGAGCAGGATCTTATCGGATCCCCCCTGTTTCCCCCTCGCATAGTAAGAAATACGTGCGCTTAGGTTAGTTATTCCTGACAGAGGCAATTACTTAGGAATAGCAGGATATCTATTAATATTCAAAAGTATCTTACGTGTTTACTGTGCGCATGCTTAGTGATAAGAGATACTTTTGTATTAAGTGCTATTTCTTGACGCTGTTACTTTAAAAAAATAGATACCAAAGAAATAGTAATAATAATCAGTTTTTTATGTTTCGTTAAATAAAGGTACTTGCTTTTCTCGCACGCATATTACATGTAACATTAAAGTGGCATACGTCTGTTGGTGTCAGTTATTTTATGAAAACCTACCCTTCTGACCCATCCTCTCCTCTGACATATGTATGCAAGCTTTGTAATAGTAAAATACATGTAATTCTGGATGCATCCTACTCAGCGTAATCTTCTGCAAACATGCGTAATCATTTGAGAATTTTTAGAAATGCAGAAAGTATCGCTAGTGGGAATTGTATATATCGTATTGTGGAAGCATATTAAAGGAAAGTTAATTATTGTGAACTATACTTCCATAGTAGAGGCAGTACTATTGGAGCCATTGAAAGTTCATTTTGTTATATGGAAATTACAAATGATCAAATAATTGTGTCTTACATAGTACCTTGGAGACTAATTTTTAGCTGTATTTTTAGTTATTAGTAGAGTGATGACTTGGACATTCCTTGATTATTGTGATGTATGCTCCTTGCTTAAAGGTTCATCGCCTCAGTTATAGATTCTTTCGAATAATTGTTATATTTTCATCCAATTATACGGACGCTATCTCATGTAATAGTGAAATATTCATGAAGAATATTTTCATAGATAGTTATTGTTACAAGATTTCACTTTCATAAGTCAGTGACGTTGTCATACTTGTTCATTGCTTAATTATACAAGCAGTTGATCTCAAAAAACTTATTCATTGATAAGTGAACTTTAACGAAAACAAGACTTTTCAGTTCTTTATATATGATCAAATTTGATGTTGATGTGCAGCATAAAATATTTTTTGTGGATTGATGAGTGACACGAAGTCACATGGTATTTGTTCTTGCATTCGTATGTACAGCTGCTGATGTGCCATAGCTGAGTGTAAATTATACCAAGAACTATTTGAATGATATCAACTATTGAGTTGTTCATAGTGATTGTAGGTCATCAGGGAGCTGATATCAATAAAACTCATTTGTTTATTAGAAATGATTTATTTCACGATAACACAATCTTCTTACTCTGCAAGGCGTATAGATTGTTGAATTTAAGTGTTATAATTCAGTCAACGTTTCTTTTGCTAGACGTTCGTCAGAAACAGGTTAAGATAGGTTACACTGAATTAAGTGTTAAAGATTTGCTGGACAGGTATTCTACGTTATTGTGTACACTGGCTTTGCTTGATATATCGTTGCTGAACATTGCTATCGATAATAAAGTCCTGAAATCTGATCTCTTTTCCAATTCGAGGTTTACATTGGAACAATACCTGAAAATAAATGAAAATCACAGTGTAAGTATCTTCGTCCTACTCAAATCAATTCTCAAATCCTACTTGTGGCTTCTCTTATCACCGTTGAGCCCGAACACGGTTATAATCGCACTCGACTATTTTGTCTGCGTTCGCGTATTTACAAAAAGTACATGAAATTGGTAAGAACTCGCATATCAGCAAGTAATATTTTGTATAGAAACTCTACAAAACTTTCAGCACTAGATGAAATGGTACATAACGAACGTAAATGTGCCAAGAAAAAATGTTCATTGCTGCAAATTCATTGTGTCCGTCATTCTTTTTTTTTTAAAAAAAAGTCTGGCTTTTTTTTCGCAGTTTGTCCTGCATTTGACAATCTCCAGTCGGTAACAGTAAATGTGATCAATGACTATTAGACAGTTTGAAGTCACATAGACAGAGATGCCATGACACTGTCAAACAGACGACTTACAATAATTGAAGATCTGAATTGAAAAACATCCCAAGTTCACCGGTGTATATTTTTCAAGAGAAACTAAAAACAGTCCTGTGTCTTCGTATGCTATCCTATTAAGCGGAAATTACTTTGTATTAAAACGGGGTTTCTGTGGTTGGATTAGGACGTGATATTATGCAAGTGGATAGCCCTTGGAATATAGATACCGACGAACAGAAAAAATGCAAATACGTAAAAAGTGGACTTGGGATGTTTTTCAATTCATGTAATCAAATCTTGTTTTAGATTTCGAAGATTATAGAAAGAACATATTTTAGCAAACATTAATAGATAATTTATGTGTAAGTTTTGCTATCGAAGAAGTTTGTCAAGTAAACGTTCTGTTTTTCATGGGTTATCAATCATGGCCAAATGATGCTACAGAAAAATGTACGGTTACCAGCGTGCGTTGTATTGGCTAGTTATTTCATAACTGATCCACAGAAGTCATGAGCAGCTGCAGAAATTTCATCGGTAAGAAACATTCTGAACTTTCACGGCACAAAACGAATGGAGATTTGCTCTTATGATTCTACAGATGACTAATGTTAGAAACATGCTGAGCCTGAAAACACTGTTTAATGTGCTTTTAATTAACAGAATTAGTGTACTGTTAGATAACCTTAAACTTGAGTCTTTTGCTATGTACTGGCCATAATTCACCTACAAATGAAGTAACACAAAGAAACTTAACATGCTAAGCTTCCTCCAGTTTCGTTTTGTGTTGCGGTAGCTCTGTGGTAGAGAGATCACTTCTGGTGTCTGTGGGCCGAGGCTCGATCCCGGATCGTGCCATGTGCCTTTGTGTTGGATTAACACAGTGTGCGTGGGTCGTCTTGAAGTATTCCTTTTTTCTACCGCTTTATTTGTTCCACCAATTCTTGTATCATGACCCATTCGGCTTGAGTCAAAGTTACCTAAGGGTCTTTTAAGAAATCAAAAACTAAAACTCAGATTCGTTTTATGTCTGCCCATATGTCCATTTCTCTACTCAACCACCTTCACTCCGACTTAGAAGAAACACCAACTCATTAACTTCACTTCTCACCAACATTACCGCACTGTATTCATCAATGTTTAGCAAGGGCTCACCGGTCTTACATATTGCCCAGAGTCGACCCTAGGCAAGAAGATTCTCCATCACCTGTCTTCTTTGTAAATGTGATGTGACGTCAAGTGCATCTCATCGACATCATTCATGTCATTCTCATCTTAAGTCCTCAACCTCCAATAATGATTGTAAGCAAAATACTTATATTGTCAAAGTTTTACAGATAATATAAATAAATGATTAATAATCCTATTTCAACCCATAGACTAACTATTTTCATTTTCCTTCCAGAAATCCCTTAACCCTCATCCCCGAAATAGAGTGCATTACCCTCTGAAGGGCGCTAATCATATAGTGGCTAGCAAAATAAAAAAATGCATACTTAGAAGGAACATAGAAGGAAATTGATGATATAAACCTCTGAAAATACCTTATTTTGGATAAAAGGGGCTGAGGAAATGACTTGTCCGTAGGACGCTGCAAAGCTCCTCCGGCTTTCACTGCTCGCCCTGCATAAATGCTCCGAAAACTAGATGTAGCTCCGACGGTTGCAGGCCAAGACCACGAAATCGCGACACCTTAGTTTCTTATCGGGTCATTAGAGTTACTAGAATAATTTTCGTACTTACTTACACTCACGCAGATGGCGCTGAAGATGAATGGCAGACAGCAGATATCAGAAATAGTAGGCGTAGAAGATTGCGCGCTAAGTTGCAGTTAACTTGTGCCGGCACTGATTTTCCAATACAGGATTTTTGTAGTATTAGGAGGAAGAGGTGAGCAGTTATAATAGACAGTTGAAGTGCATCCAAGAGTAATATCCATCGTCAGACAGCATAGTTATTTTAGTAGAGCAGGAGTAAAGTAAGAAGTAATCAGATAGGGAAGATAGAGATTAAATTCGTAGCAGAAGAGTCATAGCTGTTAGCCATAAAGTTATTATGTTCGTGACGATAAGCGAAAAGAAGTAAGGAATAGGACGCAATATCTATTCTCCGAAAGGTAGAGACGAACGTAGAAGCGAATTAATTGTTTAGGGTATTCTAGTGATCTGCAGTAGAAAGATTGACACATTCTTACATTTTTTGCCTGCCAGGCATAACGGGACTGTGATACCTGGTAACCGGGCCTAAACTGACCCGGACGTACGTGAATGACCTACATTCGGCCCTACTTGGGTGAACCACATTTTTGTGCAACGGCCAGCTCATCTTAGATCTTTCGGTTTTTACCTAACCTAGGTTTCGGGGTCAGCTCCTGCTAGATGATGTAAGAATTTTCTATGCTTGCGCGACCATTTTCTTGCAGGCAGTCGTCATGACGTGTTAGATGATGGAAATAGAAGATATGACACATATGCTTGATTTTTCTCTTTCACCTTGTTCCAGATCTTTCGTTTTTTCCTAACCTAAGTTCATAGGTGACTGGATACCGTATCGTTTTAATATTTGTAGATTTTTAAAATGAATAAGTTGCCATTTTGATAACATGATCCTCCCTAGTTCGCCAATGTTTTACAGTGCGCCCCTTCAGGGAAAGGAATTTACCATTCCAAAGTGGGAGAAATCTTAAAACGTAAAAGAATTGAAGTAAAGTGCCCTCCTTAAAGTGACCCATGATTTTCAAGAGCGCCCCTCATGAAAATAAAGGAATTTACAATTAGAACATGACAGATAACTTTAAAATAAGAAAAAACCTCCCTAGCTTTGTCCGTGCATTGGTAGAGTGCGCCTTCATTGAGGGTAAAAAATGCTGTGAAACTTTAAACTAATATTACATATTATTTTTAAAACATGATGTGGGGCTTTCGTCCCTTGTGTTAAGTGTGTATTTGCTAATGTAAATAGATAACCTTGATAAACTGTTTACGGATGTGCTTAAAGGGAAAAAAGGAAAAATGGAAATATTTGTCTTTAATCATTATTGTTATTATTTACCTGAAATGATACGCCTTCTAGTGGAGAACAGACATAAAGAAGTTTCCTTTACCACTGTTTAATTAAAACTGAAAGACGCGCAGTTTTCTTTCGACGTTAATTGTAAAATGACCAAATTCTTAGTATGGCGTATTTTCCTTTAGTAACGGCCGGCTTGTTTCTTGTCACTGCTATTTTCAGACTACATAGAAATTCCATGTTCGGCTTGTTTTCAGATTCTTGTCTTCCTTTTCCGTTGATTGTAAAGATATTTAGTCGCGTGTCTTCATTTGTAGATTTTATTTCAAGCATTCGACCTCTGTAATAATCGGTGCTTTGAGAGACGCTGAGTCATCTGTCTTATATTTTAGCAGCGGAAGATATTTGTTTGCCCAACAGTAACCGTAAACAGAGACACCAAATGGCATGTCTCTTGAATTCTTACAATTTAAGAAAGATTTTACTTTCCTTACTAGAGTAACTGATAAAAATCTGATTTAGCTTCAGTAACCTAATTTTCTGGTAAAAACCATGTTCCTTGTTAGTGATAGCATACAACGGAAAGTTTGATGAAAATCTAAGATATACGTAAAGTTATTAATGTTAAATACTGATTCCTTCGAAGACGGTAGTAGAGTCATGGCACTTGGGCGAGTTTTTAATTTAATCAGAATTTAGTCTATTTCATAAAAGGCTACGAGCCATATTATAAAACCCTGAATGACGTACTCGAGGTAACCTACATGACGTGGTATAGTAGGTCATAGCAGACCACACCCTATACTCGGGAGTCTTTTCCCAGCCGCCTTGTCGCATTTGTCGCCCTTGCTGAAGAACATGCATCCAGCCGCCGTGTCACATTTATCGTGGTTGCTGTAGAACATACTCTATATTCCGGGGGCTATTTGATACGCAGTGTTGCAAACTGTAGTTACCATTCATAAAAGGATACGAAGCTCTTTTTCAACCCCTACCAGTGCACGATAATCTATTTCATAAAACCGTGAAGAATATAGCATACCTATCAAGCCGCAATGTCGTCTTTGTCGGGTTACTGAAGAACACAGGCTACGAACTCTATTTAGCGTAGCAGAGATTACAGAGGCTATGATAAAAACCTACCATAGCAGAGATTCAATGTCATGTTTCCAGCTGCTATTTAATATAGCAGAGATTACATGTCGTCTAGGCTAGAGCCAATGTCAGTTTGCTAAGTCAAGATATTTAACTGTATATATATTTCGTAAACACTGAGACATACTGAGATTCTGTTTTCACATTTGGTATGAGGGCTTTGAATACTACATGTGAAAAAGGTGATGACCTCGAGGTCAAAAGTCAAATATTTAAGAGTGGATATCTCGCAAACGGCAAGACATACTGAAATTCTGTTTTCACATTTGGTATGAGGGCAATATAACCAACTTATTGATAAATAATAAAAAATACTATTTAAAAATAATTTCCTTTATGATACTAAAGCATTTCATTACACATAAAAGACTACAGTCACTTTTTCTAAAAAAAAAACAAGTATTTAACATAGCAAAATTTACACAGAGCTTCCACCATAGTTTACTCTGTATCTTAAATTTTAAGTCATACCAATATTTTGTGTACACTGGTAACTGAACTCATCTGGCGACCAACAAACACACACTCACACATGGTTTACGGAGAACTTAATCACAACCAGGGACCAACAAACACACACAGACACACACACACACACATGGATTACGGAGAACATAATCACACACCAGGGACCAACACACACACACACACACACACATGCTTTACGGAGAACTTAATCTCACGTCAGGGACCATTCGCATAAACGAGTAAAGCTTAATATCGCTAACATTAGTGCTGGCTGTTGAGAATTTATTTAAGAACTCAGGTAGTGAATAGCCAAATGCATGACATGCTAAATAGAGAAAACCCTAGTGCCCACAAAATTGAGATAAATCACCTTGAATGAGTCTTTATTCAACGTGTGAAAAATGTATAAAATAAATAGTTACGTTTTAGAAAGTTACGGTATATAGGGTGGGAGCCCACTGGTATCCATATATTCACCATGACCTGTATTACATATATAAATGGCAACCAAGTGTTTGCCGGGCTTATTACTAAGATCAGTATTTGTAATTAACGCTGCAGGTGGTGTATGAATAAAACGAGGTAATTGATCTGCAGCATATACACCTATAAAATTCTCAAATTCTGTTGTAATGCTTCATTTTTATTTAACGGAACATTTCCTTGCAAGACGTTATAGGAACATTTACAAATAGAACGAATTAGTTCGGAATCTGCATTTTGTACTATTGCCTTACGTACGTTAGGTTTTGCCTTTGCTAGAAGACTTAGCAAATGAGCAATCTGCTTATTAATCATTTTCTCGCTCTTCCTTTCTACTCTAATGGCTATTATACTAAAAATACATGTTAAAATATATAGCGTATTATTTTTTCGGTACATAAACATAATTAAAAGAATCCATGAGGAAACATCTGTTTGAGCCCCCTGCTCTTCGTCGGTATTTTGTTTTAAATCAAATTGCAGGTAAACATAAGCATTTCGAGTTGCGTCATCGTAGGCTTCTTGTAAACATTTTGTATTATTAGGATACTGCTGACAGGCAAGATAATTAATTTGAGACCGATGTCTAGGGTTTTTAAAACATATAATGTAGTGACTGTTTAAGAAAATATCTCGCATACCTCTGGTCTGGTGGAATATATTCTGAGTAATAAACATAACACTTAGATTACGATGGTGACTACCCATCGGGAAGAAATCTGCGATCTGGCCATGACACTCACGCATTCAATCGTCAATTATAATAAGATACAGTCTGTGTCAGCAGAAAAATCATTTATACACGGCACACCCTTTTTGAAGGTGCACGCCGGTAAAGTCTCGTATAAAGGCTGCCACTCACCATAACACCATATTATCTTTTTAAATAAATTACTGTAGTGATCGGTAAATGTTTTGACAAAATATGATTTCCCGCACCCAGTGGGGCCGTCTATAATGCATGAAAAAGGTGTCTGCCAATCCATGTTCTAATATAAGCCAGAACGAATTAGGAATATAATATTATTATTATTATTATTGATATTCCGATTTACGAATGTCCTGATCATTATTGGCGTCATGTGATGAAAGAATAAAACACTGGCGAATACCTCTAAGCTTATCTGATAATAATACATCGTAATTAGCACTAAGAGAAAAATCTGTGGGCAGCCCCGTTGCCGTAGCCGTGTTAAAATAGCTTTCAATATATAGAAAATATGATAGAACATTATACCACTCATTAAGTGACAAGTGTATATGAACATAGTAATTACGTAAACTAATAACTACAGAAAATGTACTTGAATCACCATCATTACACGCAAGACCGACGTATATTTCGATTTAAAATTTGCTTATCCATTTTTCTCTATATATAGATATACAGGCGAAATATACACCACAATAATACCTTTATTTTATTCTTTTCGTTTTCTTTTATAGCCATAGGGAAGAGTGTCAGAGTTAGGCACATGCTTTTTTTATTAGACGTAACCTGATATATTTTGCTAATGCCCGGCTCGGTGATTACTGTATGATCTTTTGTTCGTGCAATTTGGGGACCCGTGGAGATATTAACTGCTGGAAGATTAATTACAACCATATCCCGCACCTGCTCGAAATTAATGTTTCATTAATTAGAGCAATACCTTTAATTTTGCATGAAAACTTACTTTTATGCCGGATTTAGCACATCGTAGGCGTAACATATAGGTCCCCCGGCACAATACTCTCTGATATATGCGTCGGCCCCGTATGTGCTTAACTCGTTTTTCCACCCACCCAGATAAACCCCGATATCTAAGTCTGGAGCGCCGTCCGCGTGAATATATATTATAGTATCGGTATCTTAGTATAATATCCGATCACCGAGCAGGTCTAAGTAGCGGTATAGCTCAAGCCTGGCATGTGTTGTTGTATATGCCGCAATTACCGCATTTATATTTTTCAGGGGGACCCCAACACTGTCGTCGACCGCCCTTTACGAATCTCATCGCATATTGCAATGGACGACTTCACCACGGTATGGGGTCGGTTAATTTATCAAAATGTTCCTCGGGGTCACTAATAATGGTTGTCTGATCAAGGTTTAAACGCTGTGCGAACCTACCCTACAGCGAGTTTAAAGCGAGTTTGGCAATGCATTTTTCGTGTTATTTTTGACAATTTTATTATAATCTAGCTGGATGCCCTATTTTTCGTAATATTCTTTTACGAAGGTCAATTTTTGCTCCGCTGTGTCACACCCTGTAGGCCACCCGTTACACTCCGTCTTCACCTTCATGAACATGCTGATGTAATCGGTGAAGACCCCTCCTTCTTTCTTGTCGGTGTCATACATCACTACTGCGTACTCCCACACCTCGTGCTTCTCGAGCATCCTGTATCCTTTCTCTCCAGCATTTTTTAATTCGTCTACTATCCACAAACCGCTCAGGGTTCGCACCTCATCGGTGTGTGTGCACTCCACCTCGCTGTTGTGTCAACACATGTTCGGCACAAACGGAATAATAATTTTGGCGCCGGTGCGGTAGGGCAGAACCGGATGATGGAGATTATAAACTGCAGCGTGCATTTTATTATTCCCTCCAATACAGCAATGTCCGGACACTCGCTATCGCCAACGTAGATTTTCGGGTGGCCGACAGGGTATTAACCTTGCAGGAGTATGGGTAGAGCGATATTATATCTACATATTTCACCCTCTCCCCCGACTTTACCTTTTATTAGAGCTTTGTAGCATCTATCCGACCTCCGTACAGGTCATTTCTTTGTCGCTAGGTGGGATTGCACAAAGTTGTGCACGTCGCGTCGTTGCGTTTTCTGAGTAGGTGTCGCCACTCGCATATCCACATTTCGTGTACCACATACCCAAGCTCTTTCAATCGCGCTATTTTAGAACATAAGCTCTCATAACGTGTATTGAATGTGCTATACGGGTCGTTATAAACCGGATTCTCACCCGCTGTGCTGTAACACATTGGGCACACATGAAATACGCACCCCTGATGCTCCCAAATATGCTCTTCGCCCTGGTGTTGGGCCTACCCGTCTACCTTAAATTCCCCCTTGACCACAACTTCACTGCCATTACCGGCATGTTGAATATTAATGTTTAATTTTCGGGCCTCATATACGACCCACTGAATAGCTCCTACAGACTTGGTATCTCGCCACCTATACCCATTGTGCGGGATGATACCAATTGTGTTCGGCTGTAGGAACTTTTTCTAAACACAAGATTACACAAGCTGGCAATAATTATCGTGTCGAGGAATGGATTTTTTCCCGACAGAGCGTGGTACTCGTTCATGAATTTAACAAACGCCTCACACAGTATATTCACATCCTCGACACAATACTGTTCCAGCTTCTTAAATATAAAGCCTGTTGCACCAAACCTTTCTTCTCCGCCACATACCATCTCTCAAACTTCTCCCGTTGTTTTTCCTTCATATGACCCACGTCGTAATAGGCTATTCCAGGCAGTTCCCCACAATACTCCTGATTGGCCACTGTGTTAAATGAATGTTGAAAGTGCCCCTTAGCCGTGTGAAATTCGAACGTCTCCCTTAGTTTACTTAACGTCATGGGGAGAATGTTTAAGCTGTTAATAAACTTTAAGGTACTCCATACACATAATTTTACAACCTTGCATAATTACCCGTGTTGTCCACTTTTTCATGAGAATCATGCTCCGCAGAATAAAGTGGGCATCGTAGCCCTTGGCGTTATGGGCAATGCAAATGATTTTATTAATATCTACTCTTCTTTCAGATAGATAACATAAGAATTCCTCAATGCAGGCATCGCCGTAAAATATGTGTTGTTTTGTGCCGCAAAGATTACACTTTTCATAACCACTACACATATAACACCATTGTTGGCAGATCACCAAATTAGGTTTATGTTCTTTCTTCTCCTGCCAACACTCGCTATCATAAAATACTAACAGTCATTTGCGGGGAATACATCCACGAATAGGTTGTATGTGGCATAAATGCCCCGGGGCCATCATATTACGATATACAGTGCAGAATGATTCCCTGCAAACATGAGGGCTTCGCCCTTTTTAAATACTTGGCTTTCAGACACATATTACATACTCGTAGAGTGCTGCATAATGAATTGCGCTGGTGACTGACAAAACACTACGCGCCGTAAAACACATATCACATTCTTTACTATAAATGGCACTGTCGGCGGTGGTGTATGGCGGCTTTTTTTGACATTTACAACACAACGACTTACACTTCCCCGCATGGCGATCTTTGTTGCAAAATTTCTTCTGGAACTCCGCACAATAGTAACTGCACGAGAATGCCGCTGTCAAATTTGTAATTACATCTTAACGATTATTACCGAATACCAAATTAATTTGTTTATCGCCGACAGTATGGCCTTCAAATAGCTCCTTCTCACCAGATAAACCATCATATAGGTTAATTTATACGCGGCGACGTGCTGTTGAATTTTCTTCATTTCAGATATACCCCCACCACCGGTTGTTAAATTCACATTCGCCTGCTGGCATAACACATACACTTCTTTTGCCATAAAATTTGCACACTGGTCGCGATACTTGTGCTGCTTCTTTTTATTATCGGTGTTATTCACTAACCCTATTGCGACAACCAGGACATGAGCTAGACAGCTACTATCAGTGTTTTTAATACGCACTATTCCCCTGTTGCGCCCTATATATTCTGACATGGTGGCGAAATTTTATTTTACCCACCCCTCGCCTATTGGTAGTTCGACATGGTGGAAATAAACCACAAAACCTTTCTGATACAAAACCGAGGTATTAGGTAGGATTACCTGTTCTAGCGAACTCCAAACATTATCGCCGCTCGTGTTACCTGCCGATCTAAACGATAGGTAAAAAGGTTTATCTGGTGATTTTGGTTAATAAAAGTAACCCCTACTTGTGATGCTGGAGTACACCCACCATTAAACGATCTACTAACTGTCTCATTGCTTTCTCCACTCAGGCTATTGGGTTTTCACTAGCGGTTGGAGTTTTTATTTCAACTGTTATTAGCGTTGCGTTATCCTTATATCGTTTATAAAACTGTTGAGATTCACTAATTGTATTAAAAGTTTCTATTATAATAATAACACCAAAATACTTTTTTCAGTAATATTCACTTTGAGTATCCTATCGCAAGGTATAGCTACGAATAGGTTTCGGCTTGTCTTTTCTATAATAGACTATTAGCGTTATTCAACAACACAAGTTTGCTGTAATAGCCGTTAATCGTAATTAACCCTCAACGTTTGTTATATCCAATCTAAAAAATATTAATTATAAAATTAAAGTTTTTCTACAACAAGAACAACAAAAATATTTATGATTTAAACCTCGTATATTTGAAATTTTAATCGCTGGTTCAAACAGCAAAAAATCATTGCGGAAGATCTTTCCCACTTAATTTATATTAATGTTTGTTACGCTTTAGAAATGTAAATATACTTTTACTAAAATTTTTCTTTGTGCTTTCATGTGTCATGTTTAAGGAAGAAAACTGAAAATTATTTTCTTAACCTTCTACTACCTTCACCAGATTAAGCGGGAAGTCTTCTTAAAGATTAGGGAATTCTAATTTTCATGTTTACCACGTAAAATATGGTTGCCTCTCTCACTTCTTTAAATGTTCCTCTTTGCCTAGGGGTTGAAAGAAAGAAAAAATCTCTCTTATCTTTAGATGATCAAGATTACGTAGAGGTGGGAAACAGCCAAAAGATTTCTAATATATATTTCCTATTTTTAGAACAATATTTTTCTAAATTTATGAACAATATAAGAGTAATTACAAACTAATTAAAGGAAAGCGATAGTGATATTGTTGAAAATATACTTTTTTTTCTCAGTTTTTTACCACATAGGAACTATTTTATATAAGATCTTCCTATTCTATGTAAGTAAAATAGACATTTCAAAGGGCAAAAATTGTAATAAAAAGGAAAATTAATTAAATTATATTTTATTTTTAATGTCCAGCCTCCGTCACCTCGGCTCGCGCCCCGTCCCCCAAGTCGCTCCCGTTTGCGCCTATACTTCGTTAACATACGCGATACACAAATGGCCTGACGCGTTGAGTACCGTTCCCCACTGCCCACCTGCGCTCTCTTAACGCTCCCGCCATCTGCACGGTCTGTCAATCCTAAAGTCCCGTATTCGCCATCTGTGACACAGTTATGTTCACTTTTCTTATTCTTTGAAAAAGCATATGCAGAACAAACAAAATGTAACATGCAAGAGTTTCTTTTTGTTCTATAAAAGCATGAAATAGACACATGTATTTTAATATATTTCTATTTATATTTACTAATTCATTTTCAGGAAAAATGAAAAAATATTATTTGCTAAAGTGAATGCCAACTAAATTGATCTCCACGATGAAGCGATGGAAATAACTAATAAAATGACAACACAATTTAACACAGAAAATGAAAAGGTGAAGGAAAAAGGAAAATATAATGAAAGGGAAGATATAAATACAAGTAAATGGGAAATCATCTATAAATAAGTTTTCTCTATGAAATATATTAAATCTTATTTCTTTTCTTTTTTCATTGTAGATCTTCATGATAAAACAGAAATATTCTAAACATTATTAAATTAATTCTAAGAGTCTTAAAGCAAAGTTAAATTAACGGATCACATCCCCACGGGATGAAGGTGAAAAAAAATGAAGAAATAACTTAACAGTTCAGGAGGAGAAATCTTTTAAAACACACATTATTAAATAAAAATGAGGAAGATTAAAATGTAAATTCTCCTGAAGCATGTCCTTTACATGTCTATATATCATAACAGTTGTACATTTGTAATGTAAAACATATGACTACAAGTTTTTTAGAACAAGAAAGGTTTGAAAACTTTAAAGAGTGTAAGAAATAAAAAATCTGCTTTTCTAACTTGAACAACGCAAGATATCATTCGCAAGTGTTAATTTGCACAAAGTAAATTGTCAGTCAATAATTTGTTAGAATGATTTTTTGAGTTTCCCATAGTATAAAAAGAAAATGTCATTTTCTTAATTTGTTAGAAAAAAATATAGTTTACTTTTTATAGTGTATTGCTTGTATGTTTTTCACTTTTTATGTCGAACAAAGTATTACCCGATTCTAAGCTTTTTAAGAAAATCTTTACTTTCCTTTAAAATTTGTAGTTAAAAATTCAACATTACAGATTCTATTTCAGAAATTGTGCAAAGAAAATTGTCATTCTCGACACTCTAACAAAAGATATAGTTTGTTTTTAAAATATTTTGATTATAACTTAAGTTTTCGTTTTGTAGTTTGTAAATTGTACAAGGTAAAATATTATTCAGTAGTTCCTTAAAGATTTAGTATACTTTTAGACAATCCTTCTTCATAATTTAATTTTTTCAGCTTTTTCCCTAACTGGCATTAAAATGGCATTGTTAAATTTGTAAAAAATGTTAATTTAAAATTATTTTCAATTTAGCTTTACAATTTCTATTTCATAAGTTATACAAAGTAAAACATCATTCTCAACTTTGAAATGACTAAAGTTTTAATTTAATTTACACTATTTTAATTAAAAGTTAAGTTTTCAATTTATAGTCTGTAAGTTGTAAAAAGTAAAATGTATTTCACAACTTTATTAGAAAAAAATTCTACATAATGTAACTTTTGACTTTCTATTCCATAAGTTGTAGAAAGTGAAAGTGAAAAGTCTGATTGAAAATATTTTCTTTATAAGTTAACTTAGTTTATAGTTCGTAAATTACAAAAAGTAAAATAATACCTTTGTAACAGAAAAGTTTCCTCTACAATATAAGTTTGCAGTTTTTATTTTATAGATGCAAGAAAGTAAAATTTCATTCTCCAATTCTTATAAAGAATTATTTATCTCTAATTTTTACTTTTGGTTTTCTACTTTCTCAATTGAAAAAGGCAAAATGGTACTATCAAATTTCTATTAACAATTTTAGTATACCACTATGTTTATAAATCGTAAGTTGCACAAAGCAAAACATCATTCATAACACTTATAATAGAAAATTTTTCTATAATAATTTAAACATCTTAGTTTCTATTTCTGAAATTGGAAAAAGGTAAAATGCTATTTTGAAATTTGGGTTAAAAGTTTTCGGTTTTTAGTTTGTAAGTTGTTCATAGCAAGAGTTCATTCTATCTTTTATTTTGTAACCTGTAACTAGAACAACTTTGTAAGAAAAAATTCTCAATGTTTTAAACCATTTTTTCATTTTATATACTCTTAGTTTAAAAAGTGTCAAATAAACGTTTGCCTTTATAAAAGTATTCTTTCAATTTATAAGATCAATATTTTCTTTTACAAAATCAATGTTTCTAGTTTACGAAATCATACTTTCATTTTAAAATAAAAGCCTTTTCTTTTAGAAAATTAAAGCTCGAGCATAAAAATCAATGTTTCATTCTACAAACTCATACTTTTAAAGTGTAAATCATTCTCGCATTTTATGAGATCGCTGTTTTTTAAGTAATGGTTTGAAAATGCAAAATCAATGTTCCGTTTTATGAAACAATAGGTTCATTCTAGAAAGTATTTGAAATGTGAAATCACTGATTGTAAAATTAATGTAAGATATTATGAAGCAAAAATGTGATTTTAATTTTCAAAGTTTGATTTTATAAAAAGAGAATATTCATTTTTAAAACGTACTTTGTAAATAATATAAAGTTGTGTGATTTTAATTATCAAAATTTAATTAGTTGAAAACAGAATATTAATTTTAATTTTTTTAAATTTTCTTTGTATAATAGATATAATATTTTGTATTCAAAAACGTATTTTTTTATTTTTCAATGTTTGATTTTATAAAAATAAAATATTGATTTAAAAATTTTAAAGCATACTTTGTAAAATAAATATAATGTTTGGTAACAAAAGTGTGGTTGTAATCTTCATAGTTAGATTTTGTGAAAACATAATATTCATTTAAAATTTTAAAAGTATATGTTGTAGAATAAATATCAGATTTTGTTATTAAATGTGTGGTTTTAATTTTCAAAGTCTGATTTTATAAGAAACAAAAGTATTGATACTTAATTTTCAAAGTATGATTTTAAATTTTAAAGTATAATTTTCTAAAACATAATGTTAGATTTAGATTTCAAAATGCATTTTGTTAAATAAAAGTTTGATTTTATAATGGACAATATCAATTCAAAATGTTTCAAAACCAAGATTTGATAAAACTTAATGGCAATTTAAAATTATCAAAGTATTCGTTTTAAAATAGTGTTTTTGTAAACAAAACTGCGATTTAAATTATCAAAAGTATCATTTTCTAAATTCGAATATTAATTGATATTTTTCTAAATATGGTTTTCTAAATCGGAATATTCATTTTAAATTTTCAGAGTATATTTTTGTAAAACAGAACGCTAATCTTAAATTTTCAAAGAATACTTTCTGTTATAAGAGGATGTTTTTGTAAGCAAAATTGTGATTTTAATTTTGAAACTTTCATTTCCTCAAAAATCATATTAATCTTAAAATTTCAAATTATACTTTGTAAAATGAATGTAAGATTTTACAAAGAAATATTTTATTTTCTAAAATATGGATTTTTATTTTCAAACTATACTTTACTGTATAAATAAATGTGTGATTTCAATTTTCCAAAGTATGATTTTCTAAAACAGTAAACCGATTTTAAATGATCAAAGTATACATTTGTAAAACAGAACACATTATTATTATTATCCTAAACTAATATTTAAGTTCTCTTACAAGATGTGTAAATTATATTTCTCTTTCTCTCTTTTCTAAACAATTATCATTTGATAATAAATAAAAAATCATAAAATGTTCATTTATCAGAAATGTATTTTCCTACTTTTCAATAATTATTTCACTTAGAAATCAATCATTACAATTTCATTTTAAAGAAATTAAATGCCACTATATTCACTGATTGCAATTTTTGCAGTATTGAAATTTAAGCCAATTTCTCAGTTCAATGCAGTGCAAGCATTCACTTGTTTAGGAGCATGTTAAGTATAACTTTTATATCAATATTAAAATGTAATGTACTGAGTGAAGGACAGGCTTCATCATTCATGTCTAGCATTTTTCAGTTGAAACAACTTCAGAATCCATTTTTCCTTTTCTCTTGGTTTACAAAAGAATAGAACATCAACTTCACAGAGTTGTGCAATTTCCCTTCGAATAATAGTTATAGTGTATCAATTTGAAGTATACCATGTTAATCGATGAAAGTTTTCAGTTTACCATGTACATTGTTTTTGATACCTATTCCTAATTCAATCAATTCACATGGAAGTTTAATCATGGCATTAAAAAAATAATACACTAGCATCACTTAAAATTACAGAAAATTCGCGTGCAACAAACTCATGTGATGAAAATTTAATACCTTGCATATCTATTATATTTTCCATTGAACAATGGACATTTTTCACTTCAGAAAATTGTTCTTCAATAATTATGGGAATTAACTGTGCAAATAATTCAGTGTCAAGTGATCTGCATTTCTTAAAAAAATGTGTACATTGAAATAGTAAATGACCATCTTTCTTAAAAATCTCATAATAATCCACAAAATATTATGATCATTTACTTGAGTTACTAAATATTTTGATAAAATAGATCCTGCATTCCACTCATATAAACGTTGATGTGCAATATTTAAACTGCCTTTACTACACCAAAATTGGTTTTCTTTTAAATAAGTTTTCACTGTCCCTAAAATGCATGAGTCTAGAATGAACAATTCATTGCAAAAATACACTCCGCCAACTTTCTCTCTTCAAGTAGATCACTCAACTTCACTACGGTAAAAAATATCTTACCCAATTTGTTTCTCTCTTACTCCTTCCACGTCTCTCTGATGTAAGTTTCGTAATCCACATTCAAAAATAACTGCACTACAATTTTCATGTTTTTAAAAATATTTATTATAAATCTGTATAAATTACTTGGCTTAAGCACAGCGTTCCAAGTACGACCATACAAAAATTCAGCACATTCCACTTCGTTCAAATCCTAGCTGAGACAAGCATGTGCTAACTGATTTAAATATTAAAATAGCAAGCGTTACAGATCAGGAGAGAATGCAGATCATTCCAATTTTTTAGCTTCCAAAATATAAATTTCGCAATAATAATATTCCCACAGTGACCAGGCGAAATATAAGATTTTCCATCACTTTTACACGAAATAGGTTTATGAATATTTTCACTTACTTCATAAGAACCTTTCACAGTTACTCTATATTGGTTTTTACATTCAGTGCCAGTATGTAAATTACTTTGAACGCTATCAGAAAATGTAACTTTAGGTTCCTAATAAATGTAGAATCACTTAAAGATTTAATGTTCAGTGCTTTATTTAGTTAAAAACATTCATTTCCACTTTGAAGGCTATTCACTACTGATTGTATAGAACAACTAAATTCAAACTCTGCTAATGTATTTGCAGCACGTTCGATTTCTTCTAGCGTAGAAATAAAACTGTCTGACGACTAAGACTGATCACACCACAATCAGCTTTCAAAACTCATGAGAAAGCGAAATTACGTTACATTTTAGAATTAGTCCTATCAACCTTTCAATTTGCACCTTTCTTTACTCACATGCAGAAAATCGGAATTTTTATTAGTAATTTTCACATAGTTCCACTATTTTGTTTCCGAGTAGAAAACGAAGTCCATATTCAAAATTTTCCTTTAAATGATTTGACCCAGGATGAGTATTTACATATAAATTAAATATCTCATCTAAATTTTTGGAATTTAAAAGCTGGTAAACAGTGTAATTTAAAAATAGAAAATGATTCTCTTCGCTTTATTGAGGTCCAGAAATTAGATGTCCCATACACTGACGTTCACTCTTCTCCTTGTTCCAAAATACGCATTAAGAACTAATAAGAATTTAGATTGTATTCCAATTAGGAATAGATTTCAGTACGCACGACTGATCTACCCATTTCGGACGACATACACAAGAGGGTTTCTCACTTACTGCATCTAGAGTTTCCGATACGTTAACAGCACTCTTATTCAGTGGCATGGCTATAACACAATTCTACACAAATAATTTATAGTAAGAGTATAACCTACTTTCTAATCTGATCTTGAAACATCCACGTTCAATCAATTTCTGGAACCCGAGACAAGAATAAAAGGAAGTAAACCTAACTTCTACATTTCCACCGAGAATAAAAGGTCATCAAATGTAGTGTTCTAGAAGGTACGTTTACTTCCTTTCGAGTTCCACATTTCTGGAATTCCACCACAAGCATTAAAATAAAAGAAAGTCTTTATGCGAAAAGAAGATACGCAGTACTTTCCAGGAATGTTCTAGAAAGATGCCTCAGGCATGTGAAACGTAAGAGAACTTCATCGAAAGAAGGTCATTGAATATCTAAAGATATGAGAGGGAAAATACGAATGTTCTAGAACTTATTTGAAAGAAGGTCAGTCTACTTTTCGAAAGAAACCCTGCGTATGCGCCGAACATGATCCCGAGCATGTAAATGCGAAACACAAAGACAGTTCTCCAGCACGGTCACGGGCAATCAGTGCTCCGTTTTCACAGCTGGTAAAATGATGACCCTTCCTGCAAATAAATCAATTTTCCTTATCATCGCGTTCCACTTTTGTACCAACGTTAATTCACGATTACTATAATTTTAAAATCACCTTACGTCAACGTAGAAAAATCCATCACGAATACCCTATGATGCGAGAGAGAAAGAGCTAAGTTACGTCAGTACATTAAGAACTAGAATAAGCTTCCATTCCTATCCAAGACGTGGCATAATGTTCGAAGATCAAATAATATAAGGGAAAAATAAAATTATTTTACGTCATCATCTAAATAGAATCCACCATCATCGAAAAATGTAGGAAAAAAGAATGTTAGAATGTTTCATGCTACGTCAGCATTAAAAGATATAATACACATCATCACCTAAAGAAATTCCACAAATATTCAAAGATATGTAAATAAAGTTACGTTAGGTCAGCATCGAAAGACCTAGAAAGTTAGACTAGAAAACAGTGTGTCAAGGTACCGATAGGCCAAAAAGGTCACTGATCTAAAATGAATCTCAAAAACCGTTATGTCCTGAGGTTACAAAATGTAAGGATGTAGCAACCTTTCTGCTATCTGCCTACAATCGTATTTAATTGAAGATAACTCCAATTATAGTGGGAGAAAGTAATTTTAACTGTAGTATTGGAACTGCAGCATAGTGAGAAGCGTAGCTTAGCGGTGAATTTCGCATTTTGAACTATAGTGTGACATTGTAAAGATAACAGAACGAGATGACTACCATAGTATTAAAGTAATGATCCCAGTAAATAGCGAGAACACATAGCGTAAATAAAAGCTACATAGCGTCCAGTATTACAATCGAACTGATCACTGAGACTTGTCGTATTGAACTTAGCATAACGTTCAATAAGAATTAAGTATTATAAATACTTTACTACAGAGAAGAAACCTAGTGAACAAATATTTGTTCTTAGCAACTTTCTTTTACGAATAATATTAAATAGTTATTTGTACAGAAGGAGAAAATACTTCGTTAATAGGCTGTTTCCGGAATTGCCTACGTCAAGTGAATAATTTCATACAGGAGAAAAGCCACATTTCATAATGAGTAGGCTACCAGCAATTCTTTTCATATATTTTTAATCATTTCAAAGCAAGAGTAGTGAGCGATCTAATGTAACTGAACATTTGCTATACAAAGTTTGTTTTATCCAAATTCATTAAGCACTTTATTCAGAAATATCTGGTGTAGTAAAAAGTAATCCATTATTTTGCCAATAGATGGCTTCAGTGATCTGTAGATCGCGTTGTATAAGTCCGATCGGGTTCAACGAGATGGCGTTCAAACGATGAGATTGCGTACTACAAACACTGTTCAGATAGTTGTGATGAGTTGACTCAGTGTTGTGTGAGCGCGCGTCAAAATGGACACTAGCAAAGAGAAAATACGCTATATTTTACAGTTTTTCTTCGATTAAGGCGAAAACGCAAGCCAGACGGCTGCAAATGTGAATAGTGTTTATGGTCCTGATACTGTAACAGCCAATCACGCGCAATTTTGGTTTCGTCGATTCCGTGCCGGTAATTTTGACGTCAAAGATGTACCACGCACTGGAAGGCCAAGTGTCGAAAATGTCGATAAAATCATGGACATTGTCGCATCCGACCGTCATGTAAGCACTGTTTCGATTGCCCAGGAGCTAAACATTGCACAAAAAACCGTGTGGAACCATTTGCATAAGGCTGGATACACAAAGAAGCTTGATGTATGGGTGCCACACGAGTTAACGCAAAAATATCTCATGGACCGAATTTCCATCTGCAAATCGCTGCTGAATCGCAACAAAAGCGACCCATTTCTGAAGCGGTTCGTGACTGGTGATGAAAAGTGGATCACTTACGACAACACCACGCGAAAACGGTCGTGGTCGAAGCGCGGTGCGCCGGCGCAAACGGTGCCCAAGCCAGGATTGACGGCCAGGAAGGGATTGGCAGGGATTGTTTGATGGGATTGGCAGGGAATTATCTACTATGAGCTGCTCCCCTACGGCCAAACCCTTAACTCGGAACTATACTGTCAACAATTGGATTGTCTGAAGGCAGCAATCGGCCAGAAGCGCCCAGCTTTGGCCAATAGGGCCATTGTGTTCCACCAGGACAACGCCAGGCCACACACATCGATAGTGACTCGCCAGACGCTCCGGGAGCTTGGTTGGGAGATTCTTATGCATCCACCTTATAGTCCGGACCTGGCACCGAGTGATTACCATCTGTTCCTGTCCATGGCGAACACTTTTGCTGGTACAAAATTCGCTTCAAGAGAGGCTTGTGAAAATCGACTGTCTCAATTTTTTGCCAATAGGGACAAGGGCTTCTATGAGAGAGGCATCATGATATTACCTTCCAAATGGCAACACGTTATCGAACAAAACTGCGCATATGTGACCTAAATCGGATCATGCTAACTATGGTAAGTCAAGCCTTCAATGTCCTGCAAAAATAATGGATTACTTTTTACTATACCAGATATAATGATAATCGTGCACTGTTGTATTGAGAAGAACAGCTGAAAAATTTATATTATTAATAAAGCCACACGGAGAGTTCCAGATATATTCAAAAAATTCGCACAATAAACACGTTTTGTACATTTACTATCAGCTTTCATCATACCTATACTTGTTATAGGAATGAGTGATCTGTTGAATGCATTAGTATTCGTTTCGTCACTACTTAAACGCGATATTAGGACTAATTGAAATTGTTATTTAATGGAATATTTAATTTAATTTATTTTCTTTCAGTAGGTATACATTGTTATGAATTTATGCGTATAACTGATGAGTTTTTATAAAGATATATATATATATTACAAAAATTAACGTTAGTATGTTGGTCTGTCTGCTCTTTAAGGAACGTGGTGGTCCACTAGTATTTTGTCTAGAGTTTCAAATCTTCTTCCACTGCCCTGAATAATACTAACTGTAAACATGAGGTGGGATAAAAGTCTGAAATCCAAATGTGATTGTTTTGCTGTTTTATGAGCATATATAATACATCTTACTCAACAATGATTTAATATTTATTATTTGTCGTAGGGAATCCTTTGTTACTGGAGCAACATACAGAAAATTGGTTACAAAATGCTACGTTTTTCAATATATCGTACCTATACTTACAATCATAGTTGGTTTTATTGTCTTCAAACGTTGGCGGTGTTGAGGGTGTAGAACTGTTTTATGTGTAAGATTATTTTAAACATTAGTTCTTACCCCAGTCCTTTTGAAATACTCTATTGAATCAAATAAGATTACAAGAAAGTTCCATATCAAGTTACCCAATTTGAGTTAGACAGAAGTTTTGCATCATCTAATTCGTTCAAATTTAGTACATTTATTTTACTTCACATTAAGATAAAATCCAAAATTTCAGCTTTTAATACTCGTTTTTAAATGGCTTTAAAGGTTTCCAAAAATTGCATATTTCTCTCTCGCGTTAAATGCAACCTTTACAATAATCCAATGCATAGAGCAAGTTGAAAATATGAAATTAAAATAAGTTTCTAAGGTTGGATAGGGTATCGCTTGGAACCGGAATTGCCATGTTAAAATTAATTTTAGTCAATGAATTCGAGAGAATCACAACTTTAGTGCTACACAGTCTTTATTGGTCGTTATTAAAAACACGATAGTTTATTTTAAATTATCTTCCAGGAGAGTTTATGCGGGAGGGTCACGGAAATTATAAATAACGCATATTGATTCCAATGGTCTAAAATATAAAATAACAATAACGTAATTTAATAAAATGTACTTCCTTAATTAACCTTAAAATAATACCAAGGATATTTATAGAATATACAATTTCAGTATACATATGAGTAATACAAGTATTGAGACTAGTTCTTTCGGGGGGGACGGTTGGAAACCCCCGGGTGGTGAACGTCGCCTCGAAAGCATGCCTTAAAGAACGCACTTCTGCGTATCCAGAAGCCGAAGCACCAACCCAAAAGAAATGCTTCATGTATGCTATAGTAAAGTATAAAAGTCTTCTATAGACATTCATTTGAAACTTGATAACAGTTTCAACTTTTAGCTTATTTCACTTTAGCTTTTAATAAATTCAATGTGTGTTTCTTTACAAGAAAAAGAGAG
Source organism: Lepisma saccharinum (assembly GCA_022664845.1). Lineage (NCBI taxonomy): Eukaryota > Metazoa > Arthropoda > Insecta > Zygentoma > Lepismatidae > Lepisma > Lepisma saccharinum. The sequence continues at coordinate 26,947 of JAGDQP010000860.1, forward strand.
AAACTGAGACTACAAGAGTTTGTATCTTTTTAACTTGATATTATTTATAATAAGTTCTATATTTGGTTGATAAGAAACTAACAAATGTTGCAAGTTGAAATATTAATCAACGTATAACTTTTCAACACACGTGGAAAATTTCAGAGACAATTTAAGTTACAATGTGAATAAAATAGGGAACTGGAGTCAAGAAGTATATATTATACACGAATTGTAAGAATACATATCAGGCAATAGTAGCATTAAACAAGATTTCGAATTTGTGAAATATAACTTTCCTACTGATATACTATCTTGGATTGCATTGCGAATAATTGTAAATGACGTAAACCACGTTATACAAAAAGCGGAGCAGTATCCCATACTGGTAGCAGCTTTGGACCGAGAGCTATACTGAAATCGACATAAGAATAGCTGCCAAAAACAAAATTGAGTGGATTGAGGAAAAACGCCCATCTTGGGGTGTACAGAAGTGTAACTCCATAACTCCGACCCTAGACAGAAAACTTGCATGGTGTGAAAGAACCAGTCCGTATGCTCTCTAAGGGGCTGTAATGAAGGTCTCGTAATCTGTCACATGGAGACTAAAAAAAACTTTTTATCGTAAAATTATTTCCTTTAGTAAGTGAACAACGTAGGATCTGGCTAAATTTCATGCTAGAGTGGAAAATGCAGTTGGATAGGGTAGTTTTAACTGCCAAGTACTTGCTTAGACTGTATCACAAACAAGTCAAGTGAATTGAGGAGGTGGAGATAAATGTCCACTACTTAATGCATTGCATCAAATAAAATTCATTTCATTGTTTTCTGGTTAGACACTCATTTCTTAGAACTACTCTTCTTGACTATAATGTAGTCATACAAAGACATTTATAATTGATGGTCTACGTACGTATTCAATAGAATTTGAATGGCATTTACTCCGTTTCGGCAACAATAACTCAGGCTGGAATAGGGGTGGGATATAATGTGGAAAAAAGTATGCCAAGGCCTAGTTTCGAAGCCACCATTAAACTTGTGTGACTACGAATAACACTGGATAAACGTCAGTCAGGACGGCCACTTCGGGGATCAAAACCAAGTACATACCGAACTCTCTACTAACTGAGCTACTGTTGCTCCGTGGAATTTCAGTAGAAGATATGTTATATGTTATAACTATTTTCTTGTTTCAAACAAAACATAAAGTCATTACTTTATTAAATTGGAGTATGTTTCATTATCACATAAGCAAGAGAAATCTGCGCTCTCAAGCAGATGTTAAGGTGAACACTGTAACAAATATTTTCTGAAGTGGTGGAAAAACATATCAGTAACATACAGATGCTTATCAGAATAATGGAAACACCTGTAGTTGGCAACACGTCAGATGTATGGGTTGGCAGTGGTGTCATGGCGACCGCAGCGCCGGACTGCTGGTGGTGGTGTGTTAGGTCGGTCTCCATACTACGTCAGGCGTCGTGGAACAGGAGTGTGCAGTGGCTGCAGCAGACGGAGGTAGTGTAAAATGGGAGACCTCTCAGAGTTTCAAAGAGGGCAAATTGTTGGTGCGCGGTTATGTGGAGTGAGTGTGACGGCAGTGGCTAGTGTGTTAGGTGTGTCGCCAGGGACAGTGTCGAAGGTGATGACGGCCTACACAACACACGGGAAAACCACATCGGGGAAGCGGAACAGTGGGCGGAAGAAAAGCATCAGTGACAGGGCACGCCGGGTATTAAAGCGCATTGTCACGCGGAACCGTCGTGCCACTGCGGCGCAAGTGACGGAGGAACTCAATCAGCACCTCCCCCAACCTGTTTCGACAATCACAGTCCGCCGCGAATTACATGACACGAACTTACAGGGTCGTGTTGCACGGGCCAAACTTCTCATCAGGGACCAGAACGCTTTAGCACGCCGCAAATGGTGCCGCGACCATGCAACGTGGACCGTTGACGACTGGAAACGTGTGGTATGGTCGGATGAGTCACCATTCACCCTATTCCAAACCACGGGCCGTGTTTATGTGTAGAGAACGCCCAAAGAAGCGTATGATCTGCAGTGTCTCCGCCCAACTGTGAAACATGGCGGCGGCACGGTGATGCTGTGGGCCGCAATATCATGGTTTTCATTGGGTCCTGTGGTCACACTTCGCGGACGCATCACTGCCAACGATTATGTCGCAATTTTAGGAGACCACTTGCATCCTATGGTCCGGATGTTGTTCCCGGACAATGACGCCATATTCCAGGATGATAATGCACCCATTCACACAGCTGGAGTTGTTGCAGCGTGGTTTGAGGAACATCGGGATGAAGTTCAACACCTCCCCTGGCCCGCCCAATCCCCAGATCTCAACATAATTGAACATCTGTGGTCCATCTTGGAAACACGACTCCGGCGACGATTTCCACCTCCATCCTCTCTCACAGAACTGGCCGATGCCCTGCACGAGGAATGGTGTAATATTCCACTTGCTACCATTCACGACCTCTATGCCTCCATCCCACGTCGCATCAAGGCTGTTCTGAAGGCGAAAGGTGGCCCGACACCATATTAATCTGGTAAGTTGCACTTTCGTTCAGGTGTTTCCATTATTCTGATAAGCATCTGTATTTGTTAATATATTTCGGTCATATTGTAGATAGTGTAGAGATGAAGTTTCACATTTTAATTTCATTAATCTTATCATAAATGTTAATTATAATGTATTAGAGATCTTTCCCCGAATGATTGAGCATCTTTTACTAATATGTCAGGGTAAGATGCACATTAGAGATATCAGTTTAAAGGACCATATATTAATATTTGTTGTGTACACATCTAGGTTTCCTCACTTGTCAGTAAGAGAATTAATATTTACTGGTCTATATATTTGAGCAAAATTTTGCTTTTCTGTTTCTTTTAATTACTTCACAATGGCTACTAGATCACAACGTGTGGCATCTTCCTTCAACCCAGTCTACGGAAAAATATATAGTGCAAGGTAGTGCACCTAAAATTAGCACTTCAAATAATTTGGTTCGATTTGCAAATATAGCCTTGATATACAAGAAGCGAGTTACTAAATTGTGTATGCGGAATGAAATTTCAACATTTTGTTAAACAGTAGTGTGCGTAAGATACTTATACGATGAAAATTTTGAATGGAAAGTGGGATTAATTTTCACTAGCTCTGACTTCGTGAACCATTGTTGCCAGTTTTGTGTAAACCTTCCTGATTCACTTCCTGTGTTATCTTCTCGCTGTAAGCTACATAGTCTTGTAGACCAAACTGATCAAGCCCAGGGCCTACAATTCTATCTGCCTGCAGAAGAAGTGTACACAATTTGAACGGCTATATAAATGGGTCGTTCCACCTGCTAGTCATCATAGCCGTATTCTTTGTGGCTACACTGTATTCGTACACTTGTACATGATTATATCATTCATTCTATCATGCCTAACCATGAGAAAAATTCTGGCAAGCATAAACTTCCACCAACTATTCAGCGCCAATCATCAAAATCATCTGCAGCATCAAAATTCACTTCAGTAGGAACCATTCCCAGACAGAAACATTAATCTTATAATACCAGTACTCGATCCCGTTCACTTTCACCTCTACATGACAGTTCAAAATAGTCTCCTAACAAAAAAGACACATCTTGAAGACTCTGAATCTGATTCAGATATTCAAACGACAACTTCTGACTCCGAAAAAGCCAACAATCAATTTTCAGTCACTTCTTCAACAACAAATTTCTTTCTTCTGACAAAGTTCGATACTCAACTACAGGCTTCAAAACAACTTCTTCAAAAATTGCTCAAGTAGTCTCAAGAGACTCAGTCACCAGAAGTATACCAAATAGAAATGGAATCATTATACAATCACCTGACATAAATTTCCACAGTACAATCCGCAATAAGTTAAGTTTCGAAATCTTTGGACCTGATGCAAAACTCACTAGTCTGGACAACAAACTAATCAAACAACCAAGATCACCAAGAATGTCACACATGTTGCCTGTTGTTATCAGAGGAGTAAAACCTGACTTCACACTTTGAAGCGGAACAGGAATTGAAACTTGAAGGCCACCTCATCCAAAAATGTCTCAGAATTAAAACCGAGGAAGGAACATCAAGCTACATGATTCGAGTTCTAACAAATTAGCAATTTACAATCTTCATCATGGAGCCTACATCTGCAAAAACTGCTGCAGAGTTGAGCCTTCACGTACATCTCCACAAATTCCATTAAGATGCTAACGCTGTCAGATAACTCCCATCTTACCAAGAACTGTCCAAACATACCAACATGTGGCTATTACACCGGTCCACATCAAACAAAAAACTGCATAAATTTACTACAACCGCCTAAATTCAATACTTGCCAAGAATCTCATCCAACGTTCAGTTATAAATGAAAAGACCGTTATACTCCATCCCCTGATACCCCTCGTTTTCAAGTTCCTCCCACAACCCCAGAACAGCAAACTGCACAACCATTAATCACCTCAGTCAACCAACCCATTGCCATAGGTCAACTGCTATCATTCCTCACCCTTGCATTTCGGAACGTCTTTCCATTCGGTATAGAAAATTCAAGAATTTCAATATGAAGCCAAAGAACTCTTCAAATTCATCCTTCAAGCAACTTACTCCGGACTTTATGTTTACTTTATCTCTTCAGTCGACTTATGCCAACATGCTTGATTCATAATCTATTATGTCGTTTACAGTTTGTTTACGGGGGATAAACGGTTGCTAGACAATCTGAGGATACCCTCAAAGTGCTGACAGGATTAATAACCAATGATTTAATTACACATATAGAGTACAAGGGGCTGCACTTGCAGCTAAACAGAATGAAGCAGATTACCGCGTGGAGACCCAGCTATCCTAAACGGCGAACACCTCTCAATATTCCTGGTTATCACATACACTGAGTGATAATATTATAAACAGAGAAAACCAAAATTCTACTTTAAAGAGTGTATACGGCAAATATGCCAAAAAAAACTTACGCAAAGGAGGCAATAGGGGAGGAAAGGAAGGCACTATGTAGATGAATGACAGTACTGAGCAGCAAGAGACCTTATCACATTTCGGAGAGCATATTTATACCAATTTGTAGGTCCTTGGGTTAACAAAACCAACTTTGGCAACTTTAATTTAGAACTAAGCACTTGTTATTCACTTTTAGTGTATTTTGCTGGTCTAATATAGTTCATTGCATTCTGCACGTACGCATTTTTATTCTTGTCAAGGCCTTTACCATAGTTTTGTCAACACATGGCCAGATTGTTCTTAATACCAAAAGACACCTTCGTGGTTTTAGATGACTGAATGAAATATATATCATTCTTCTTCTTCCTTTCTTTTAAATGCTTTTTATAATTACTGTATGTTATATATATATATATATATATAAATAAATAAATATCTCTATATATATATTATGAAGGCATCACACTATAGTCATTTACAACATCATCTCATCCGTCACCAACATTTTGATACTGTGCTCATCAACGCTCAATAAGGATTTCACCTGTCTTTCATCACACGTCGTGAGTCGCCCCATGACAAGAAGATGATTAATCATCAGTGCTAAATGTAATGTGCCGTAACGTCTTACTTCACTTCATTTTTATCGTATTATAATCGCTGATTGTTTCCAATTCTAATGATTACAAGTGAAAAGCTTATAATATCTATATAGAGAAATTTAATAAATTAAGAAATAAGATTTAGATTTCTTCTAACAACCCATAGATCATCCATCTTCTCCTAGCATCTGATCTAACCCTACTCCTCATCAGGATGTAGAGGGCGTAACCTTCTGAAGGGTGCTAGTCACGAGTGACTAGCACAAAAGAATTGTTCCACAACTCACCTGGAAAGTCGATGATACGCTTTTTGTTTGTACCACTGTTGTAAGATATTCTATTACATTCTCTCGTCCTGATCGTTCGTCTCTTCTCGCCACAGTGAAGCGAATTTTATGGAGCAGACTGATCAAGCTCAGGGTCCACGATGTTTTGTCTGAAGTGGAAGGAGTGTTCGATCCCTGGGGTAGCCCCACTTTAATTGTTTCGCAATATCATCGTCAACCACTCCACCAACACTCAGGACATCCGCAAATGATATCTGAACCGCCAAACTATTCTACTTTCGGAGACATTCCAAGACGACGAAGCAAGGAAAAACAGTCATCTCATTCACGCTCTTGATCACCGGTAATTCACCACTCTGGATGCACCACATCCCAATCACAGCTTACCAAAAAGACACATACAATCAGCGAATCCGAATCTGGAATCCGAACCACTCCATTCAATTGGCCCGGGCGGGAATTGAATCCGTGTCCAGGCACAGAAAAACAGCTAACGTTGCTACTAACGTAGAGAGTGCGTAGCTATGTACTATGGCTTCGGTAAACGCATATACAAATACAAGAAGTTAGGTCAAATATGCTTTTATTGTTTGACAACTCAGTGTAAAATGGTCATTCGTGCTGTATCTGGGTTCTTGTTAATAAATAATAAATAAACTTCCTTTATAGTTTCATGCAGAATTGCCATGCACCCGTCCACTTGTTAATAGGCAAAAAACAAATCAAAGAGCTTGGAAATAAATGAAAAATTATCTACAGGCTGATCAGAACATGTTTGAAATAAGACACATGATTTTCAATTATTTTTATTTGTATAAGTTTGCCACTCGTGAACCGTTGTTGTCAAATACATTTTAGTTCCGCACTTTTCTTTTTCAATTTGGTGAGCAGTCATGTGTTTAAAATAGAGAAAGACACATGAACACCACAAGCAAAGATTATTTTCAACAACTTTCAACCAGAAACTTAAACAGCACCGACATATCCATTTCAGCTCACAAATTCCGACACGAAATTTTAAAGCGCGAAAATACTGTCCCAGCTACTGACGAATCATTCCCAGCGACATCATCCTCAGAAACATTCCGACCAAAAACGGCACAATAACACAATCATAGCTTCGAAATTTTGGGGAATCCAGCAGACACGACAAGACAGGAAAACAAGTCAACACATCAAGCACCACCAAGACGCAGAGTACCGACATTATCAGTAGTCATTCGAAGAGTAGAGCCCACCATAACAGACGAAGAAGCTGAGACAGAATTGAAAGAAGAAGGCCATGTCTTTAGTAAATGCACCAGAATTAAAACTGGTGGCTCAACATATATGATAGGTATTCTGACTAATATCCAGGAGACTATCGACGAAACGGCATGATTATCTAATCAACTGATCCACATATTGCAAAGTAAATACGCAGACCAACACAGTTTGAAATCTTCGGTAAATCATCCAACTTAGCACGTCTCACGAAGACACGACTTAAACATCCACCTCCTCCACGGAACTAACCAACCTTATCAGTCATAATCCGCGGAGTTGAACTTACACTCATTATGAAGAAATAGAAACTGAACTAGAATATGAAGGACACTCCATCACCAACTGCTTACGAATTCAAACAAGAACAGGAGCAGATACCTACATGATACGCGTATTGATAAATAACCAAGAAATCATATATGACCTATTTGTCAACAGCGCATACATTTACAGAAAACGTTACCTTGTGGAACCAAGTCACTTATCACCACCACCACCGGTCTAATGCTCAGCTCATCCGACTCGTAAATGTAACAATGAAGCTAAATGCGGTTTTTGGACCTGACCGCACAATACAAAATCATGCCTAAACATGCAACATCCACTGAAATGTAACACCTGTGGTGAGGCACACCTTACTTTTAGTTTTAAATGCAAAGCTCGCCCTTAGCAGAACCAACTAAACTAGAACACACTGTACCGATACGAGTTCCTGAAACACGACCACAGACCAATTTCCAAGATTTATTTCAGTCATCTTACAGAATATCCATCCATTCCAAAGACATCACATTTTGAAAAAAATAAAGTACGCAAACAGAACCACACTCCACGTAAATTTTCAAGCAAGATACTCAGGACCATATGCTCTCTTTCACTCTAACGCATTGGAAACTGAAGTCGAGAACTTCAAACAAGACGCACCATTAATTCATTTTCGCAGTGGCGTTAGTATTTTTATTTCTTAATATTCGATCTCTGAATCAACATAAACCATTATTTGAGTAGCTCCTAGGAGAAGAACACGTAGCTTTTCTGCTAAATAAAACTCACCTTATACTCAAACCCCCATGTAAAATACCAGGCTATAGTATACTAAGGTAAGACAGTACCATTCCAGTATTAAGAGCAAACGTAGGAGCATCCACAGGATTCACGCCTACAACGCACATCGCCAACGTCAGATCAATTTGCCAAACTTATTGAAACCCATCATCACAACATTGTATTTTCAACATCAATATTTAATTATAGCTACAAATTACGTTCGCCCAGGACACAACATTCCTCTGAATTTCTTCATTTACATCAATAATCACTTCAAACAATACATCATCACGGCAGATATAAATATACATTCAGGTCATAACAACAACAAAAATTTCCGTGACTTCATAAAATTACAAAGATCAGGGACAATTCATCGTCTTCCTGAACCCACCAGACCCATATCCAACACTTTGCCGGATGTTGTACTCATCCCAACTCATCTCCAGATGCACAACCGAAGTATTTGATCCATTATGCAGTAACCATGTCCTCATTAAACTTACCTCACCATCTAACCCCCCCCCCCCCGAACTGTTCTACTATTCATTAAAGCCGATTTGGACAAGTACAGAGACTACACACAACAGCATACTGATAATCCTACTCCACCTGAAACCCAGTACGCCATATACACTACTCTCGACCAACTTACAGTCACACTCCAGCAAGCTTCAGAGAAGTTCATACCAACACGTAATTGGAACCTCATCTCCCAAAGCTCCCACCACAGTATCTACAATTAATCACCCGTTCTAGAGCATTTATCAGGGACTACCATACACAAAATCCAGAATCCTTACTCCTACACAGACAATTACAGCGCAAGTCCATAATTACATTAAGGCATACAAACTTAGGTAGTGGATCAAAACTTGTAATACATTACGAGATATCACAAACCCAACCAAATTTTGGAAACGGTTCAATACATTTACAGGAAAATACAGTAAAACTACATACACAACTATCCTCTAATACACAACCATGAAGCCCTTCACACCGACTTAAACAAAGCAAACGGCTTCGCAGACTATTTACAAGAAACATTCACCCCAAAACTTCCATTCAATCCATTTCGACGTCATCCACCAGACACGCTCAGCCTTAATTCTCCCCATCTTCAACCTAATAACGCACATCATTTTCCCGACCACCCACTTACTGCACCAATCACCACTCAAGATATAATCCTGACTATTGCACTTAAACGAAATTTAGCTCCCGGCATAGATCTAATAACATAGCGTCATATCAAAGAAGCTTCAATCCAATTCTTCCACGTCCTAGCCACGATTTTTACATTACACTCCGCACCGGATACGTACCTTTACCATGAAAGACATCCAAAACCTTAAGGCTCCTCGCTACTCCCGCCCCCACCTTTTAAACATTTTTCAAAATATTTCAAAATGTAATAGCATTATCAAAATTTTAAGAAGATACATCTCGAATACTTTCAAATTTCTTTGAAACACAATGGGCAGCGATCTCGAGATCTTGTCCATTGATGAGTGACACGTTGTTAATTAAATAATGACATCATAATCTTTGACAACTAATCACTCATCAATGGACTAGATCTAGAGATCGCTGTTCCTTGTGTTTCAAAGTAATTTGAAAGTACTAGAGATAAAATTTTGATAATGCTATTAGATTTTGAAATATTTTGAAAAATGTTAAAAACGTGGGAGCGGGAGTAGCGAGGAGCCTTAAAGTTCCCGAAACAACACAAACCACGTAATGCTGTGTCATCGTACCGCCCAATACAATTAACTCCTTCAGTAAGACATTAGAAAAAATAGTTGTGACCCGACTATATAAACATCTAGAACACCACTATCTTCTACCTTTACACCAAGCCGGATTCTGACCATCATTCAGTATAAATGACCAGCTTCTTCGCCTCAGTAACCTCATCACAAATCATTATAATACCTGCTTTCCTTCCTGCCTAGTCCTCTGTGATTTAGAAAAAGCTTTCGACCGAGTATGGCACCGAGCCCTAACCAACAAACTTCGCTCTTTCTTCTCCCGATCACCTATATCAAATTTATCTTTAGCTTCATCTCAAACATACTAGTCTATATTTGCATCAACTCCCTCAACTTTCTACATTGTGGATTTCCTAAAGATTCCTCTCTCTCAGCCCTCCTATATCTTCTATTCATTACCGATCTCCCGCCTCTTCCCCTAAACATCCACATTTTTCAATACGCTGATTACTCAGCTTTCCCCGCCCTAAGTAAATCCACACAACACATAAACCGTGTCATGAATGAAGCAATCAGTATTTTCACAAGCTGGTGCAATAAGTGGGGGCTCACTATGAACTCTACTAAAACCCAAGCCAAAGTTTTCATCCCTCCTAAAAAAACTTCCTGTATACGCCGAAATCCTACAAAATGGATCATTTTTGTCCATAATACTCCCATTCAATCATCAAACCAAGTTACATACTTTGGTCTTATATCATTATCTTACCTGGCACCCTGACCTCAACTAGATCATAAGCAAAACATCCAATAGACTGGACCCACTAAAACGCTTCACAGGTACCACATGGGGACTGAAATCTTCTACAGTCCCCGTGTAGACTGAAATCTTCTACATACACATATAATGAATTCTTAAGACCTGTACGCACATGCGGCTTCACTGCGTGGATCGCCACAAACTCAAAAATCTAGCACAAACGTCCTAGTACGACTCACACTAAGAGTTGCATACCGCGTCAAACTTCCTAGCCCCACCCGAGACTTTTATGAACGTATTGGTTTGCCACAACTACTGCAACATCTTGAATCACTTCGCCTTAAATTTATACCTCAGTGATTCGAAAACAATAAGCTTATTCTATATGACACCATACACTATCATGAATACACACTCCGGACCACCCTCGTACACTCCATACTCTCTCTACTATTTACACTATATCAGTTCACACTTCCACCCAGATTATGCATATCTAACATCTTTCTACGAGCTAAACATACCTCATTAACTAGCACCATCATATCGTCCACAGTATTCATCAATGTTCTGACAGGGCCTCACATGTCTTCATATACTTGAAAACAGCCAATGAACAAGAATCATCCACACTCGTCCTAAATGAATGAATTGTACTTCCTGCTCATGCCTCATATTAAAGATCACATGTTTACCAAAAGTATGATTATGACCATAAGCCATAATGTCCCAAATCAAAATTGAATTGAATTTTAAGGCCTTTAGGCAACTTTGGCTCAGGCCGGATGGATGATGATGGGACGATTGGTGGAATGAAGAAAGTAGGAGGAAATTGGAGAACCCCAAGAGAACTCACGCGCCAGGTGCTTGTCCACCACGAAGACCACATAGCACGATCAAGGAACTTACTTAAATATGATTGAAAATAAAACTAAAGTATAATATATGAAATGAAAATCCCTTAGCCCATCTGCCAATACCCAAACACCAACACAATGGTTACTGAATTCTCCAAATAGAAGCTGTAGCTATCTCGTGGGAGGCTAGTCTGAGCAATAATAAATCCTTAAAAGAGACTTTACTATACCATGTCTTAAGTCTTACCTGTCTTTAAAAATGTGGGTTATTGTAAACAAAGGCTCTTTGACCAATTGTCTCCATCCTAACATCCTAACATCTCTTCTGTCTCCATCCTAACATCCTAACATCCTTTAATTTATGTTCCTCTTCTGTCTCTATCCTAACATCCTAACATCTTAACATTAATTTATGAAACTTCCATTTAGAAACTGTGGCCATTCACAGCAGAACTATTCAAACTAAGTTACAGTCTCAAATAAACGCATTCTGGCACTCTTAAAAACAACGAAATGGCAATCATAAAACTTCTCGTAACTAGAGGTACCTCCTAACAACTTTGAACAATTGAAGCCAGTCCGGAGCTTCTGGCTTCGACATCCGACCCTTTCGTTACATGGTTCTATCCACGAACCCTTTCCTAGTTCCCAACGACGAAAGTCACTTCAACATATTGACTGACTTGACTGACCTACTTGACAGACTGCGCCTCACAAAGGCAATACTCTTTGTCTTTATATAGCAAAGGAAAAACCCTCACACTGAGCTTCTATTTGTCATCCCAACTGGACAAGCACGAAAATAGCTTTCACCTTCACATTCTTTCCGTTCCTTGTAGCAGAGAGCTTTTAAAAGCACCTTTAGGCAACGTACGCTTTTCTTAACAAACACAGAATATTATTCAACTACAAATAAAAAATATTTACGCATTGATTATTATATATGATTGCCCAACTTACACTTTTAAACAATATTAATATATTTACTGTAATAAATATCAAGATTAATTCAATACAATTACAAAGAAAATTATAAGAAACAAATCCAGCAGCGCCACTACCGTCCACTACAATACGGGATAAATTGTAATGTCTTTATCAATTTGAACATTTCAAACACAAAACACAAAATTCTTCTAGAACATGTGGTGACATTTTTGTTCTTTCCGGGGATATGAGACTATTTCCATTTGATATTAATATTGTTAGAAATTTTCAGTCGTTTTTTTGTACACTCTGGGGAGTAACACCCATACTTCCAGACACCGCAGGTAGAAAGTTTGTTCAAAAGCAACAGTGTATAACTAACTAACTAACTAAGTCTATGGCTCATGGAACTCACAAGTTCATCGCCACAGTAACAAACGTTCGCCATTGGATTCTATCCTGAGCAATATAAAGCCAGTTTTCATCACGAACATCTACTTCTCGAAGATCTCTTTTAATATTGTCCTCCCAACGACGTCTCGGTCTTCCAAATATTCTCCTTCAATCTGGACTTCCAACCAGGATATAACATAATCTTAGTTTTTTCCCCATCCGAGCTACATGTCCGGTACCCACCTTAGTCCGGTACCCACCTAATGCCCACCTTGGTCGTCGCAATCTCATTATTTTTTTACAACATCTGGTGAATCGTACAGTTCGTGGAGTCTTCATTATGCAGTCTCCTCCGATCTCCAGTCATCTCGTCCCTTTTGGCCCGTATATTTTTCTCAGAATTAAATCTTTGCTTCGCCCTCCGGATGGATCACCAGGTACAAATTTTGTCGCCGAGTCAGACTGAGTCCCAAGCATAGACCCGATGACTGTCCAAAAATTGACCCGAATGACACGATTTATCCAGTGACCCGTTTCAGCTCTGCTCTTAACTGGGGACAAAAATGGAAGAGTAACTTGTTAAATGAAGAGTTCCTCAACGTTCCTATTCGCAGAAATTTATTGCATTAATTTTTCGCTGCTGAAAGACAGATTGAGTTTGGAAACATTTGAGCTAAATTTTACATTTCAAATTCATAAACCAGCTCTTAATTATACAGAAAACTGAGGTATTATAAAACATACTGATTATTAGGAGTTACATTGTAAATCTTTGTAGATTTATAGCAGTGACTCTCAATAACTTTTTGCATTGTCATAACGGCGGCACCTGTAGTGTATGGTTGCATGTAATAATAATAGGACATATGTTATTGTTCCACGCTTACTTTGCGCAATATTGAACATTGATCTTAATCGATTACAAAGCACATTCTTATTAAAACATTGTACAAAGCCGAGCAAAGGAAATTGTATACCTCTTTCGAATTACAATGACAAGACAATAGAAAAATACAGTTTTTATACAAAGGAGGAAATTCTAAATTTAGGTGCAAATTATCGTAATTTACAGTTGTTTTTCAAAGGAAACGACCTTCACGTGTCTCCTCGAGCGCAAGTGTTTAGAAGTTTCAATCTAGTGTTCATTTATATTTATCTTTAAGAAATGACAAACATTTAATACTGTAACGATATGGCTAATGCGGACTTGTTTTAATATTCCTTGTCATAGGAAAGAAGATTAAAGTTTCACTTTGAAACACTGAAGAATGTATTTCAATTAATTTTCTTTAAAAGCGATTAAAGAAAGTAAGAGACATTGATAATTATATACTTGGAAACACTAGTTTGATACCAATGACTTTATATTGACTTAATCTTTCCTTTTCCTAATTTGAGTTTAACAAGAGAACAAATTTACGTCTTAAGTTCTAGAAACAAATGTCCAGTGGCGTGTTCTTAGTTCTTTAAGTAACGCCTTGAAGTAGTTGCGATGATATTTCCAATGACCTGTTTATCGCTCGAGGACTTGACGAAGTTTGAAGCCAGTTGATTTTTCATTTGAATATTCTACTTAATTTGGCAGATGCCATTTTATGTGCATTACAGTGAGGAGGAAAATAATAAACAGGTTCTTTTTCGAGGAATTAAAAGACATGCATGTGTAATCATCTAAGAAGTAGCACTTGTAAGTGAAATTTTTATCTTTTTCAGTCTTCATTTTATAAATTGAAAGAAATAGGTAAATAATACTTACTGTTTTGTTCACTATAATTATTTCGGTTTCTTTGGGGTTATATTGTGTGTTGAAACTTGAAAATTCATTCATAAATTGGTAAGGTTATCCTGGATTCCTATCCTAAGGTGTGATTAACTGTTCTTATTGCCTCGGAGAATTAGGTAATAGATCTGAATTCATAATTATCTTAAGCCATTTATAGTAACAGCCCTTAATAGTTTGTAATTGACTGTACGATTTTAAGTAAGAAAGTTTGTGAAATCATTAGGAGTTAATAAAACTTTTGTTAAGAGGAGCTTCTCTATTCCAGTGTCGATGAATGACATATGAATGTATGCATGGATACGAGTTTAAAACAAAGCTAGTTTATTTGCGTGTAACAAACAAGAAGCTTAGTGCCTTATTATTGTTCTTAAACGTGCAGCAGGTCTTATCGTACAGTACTATTGAATGTATGTGTAGTTATAATGTTGGTAGTATAAAATTCTATCGATGTTGCTTGTATCAGAAGCATTCGTGAGACTCCAGCCAAGCCGTCGTGCTCTAGTAGGTAACATATCGAGCTATGAGCTGGCAGATCCTTGTTGGAATCATCCTCTGTACCATAATATTTATTTTATTGGTGTCGAGTCAAATTATTTTTAAACAAACTTTTATTTACAGGAAACACTACTTTTGTTTGGAACTTCTGTTGTCAACAAAGTAAAACATCTGTGTACAGGATAGAAATATAATTTCGATATACTCATCATCTATTAACTTTGAAATACTTTTATCTAGTTATATCCTATGCTGAAATCATAATATAGCTAATCCCTTTAAACAACACGATTCTTTTTATCTTGCATGTAGTTTTCCCAAAAAAATGTTTCGGTAGAATACCGTAAACTTCTTTGGGCTGATGGTTTTGGTTCTACAGAACATAAATAAATCAAGAATTAAGAGCGAACAGGTTAGAATAAAAACAATATTGCTGAAATATTGAGGAGGATATTGAAGAGATTCAAACGAAATGTTTTTGTATTATGGTTGAAAATTATCTTTTAACTACATGTAAAGTGTAAATAAACAGTGACTGCCTTGTTAAAGATTTGGTTTATCATTAAATTGAAATATTAAACTGAATATTATTATAAACAACCACAAGGGCACTGTTGTTTTGCCTCACACAAAATTTGCAAAGTATGACTTTGAACTAATATTCAATACATCACAACTGTAAAGCAAACGATTAATAAAACCAACACAATACTTTCTGTAGACAATACATACGGAAGAAACTTTTACAGAGTAAAATCTTAAGAACTGTTACACATGTTTTAATTACTAAGCTATCAAGGATTTAAAACGAAAATTTCTTGTACTTTTATGCTTCTGAGAAAAGATATACTGTTTACAAACATCAAGTTCAAAACTGAATGTACGAATCATGAGACACCATAATATACTTTCAAATGTTATCTTCAAAGCCTTTAGACTTCTAATACGGACAGCAATGTCAGAGAAGAGCAAGAAGGTGATGATTGCATGGAAAAATATAATCTGTATCTTTTAGAATACGATTATAAAGAAACACGATTTCACCTGCTGAAGCTAAACACGTTGCTTATATATTATAAGTTATTATAAGTTTCTGGTAGTTACAAATTTTTTAACTAAATATGAAAGAAGAATGTATGTACCATTGATTTGTTGTAAGTAATGGTTTGCACCATACTACTGGTAGTCTGCATGTTGTTAACATCCCCCTTAGATTCGAACCATGTTTCCAAACACATTTAATGTTTAACAATTTGCATTACAACGTATCATACTACGAAAATTCCTTTAAATTTGTTTTTCAATTCTTGTGAGATATTTATGGAGAAAAGAGCTAGTCATTAATCATTTACCAACAAGTTACAGCTTCAAATCCCAAATGCTTTATTTCCTGCAAGCGAATTTTGGCTTGTTGATTTCAAGACAATTCAGACTTTCTATTATGAAATAAAGAGTATATAGAGAGGAACAAAAGTCTGTATTTTTGAATTCCTGCCAAAAGATAAATTATTTCTCGCTCTCCACCCTCTTCTCCTTTTCATTTTTTCACACTCGTGATGATTCTCTACTCTCATTTCCTGCCGTTCTCCAGGCGATTATCTCCGCAGCTATTTCCGTAATTACACAACTTGGGGATTGCTAGTGAGAGTGGCTTCTCCTTTCTCGAGATTTTCTCTTACTCCTCCCTTCTCGGTGTCTCCCTCATTCTCTCTTTGGAGAGTTGTTCCTTCTCCAGCTGGAAACAAAGTTAAAGTGTTCGTTCGAAAGACGCTTGGATTAAAAAAGACTTCTTCTAACTCAAGGATTCATTAGTTCTGTAATGGATAGGATGTTACGTTTATAGCGAGCAGAGCGGTATAAAATGAAAAGAAGATAGAGAAAGAGAGAGGGAGAGAAGGAGAGAGGGAAAGAGAGAGAGAGATTAGAATTCTGAATTGTTAGTGGAATGAAGAAGTTTTCGCGAAGTACACGTACTTTTCTCAACACGAGACGCTTGCTGTAGAATACAAATGGAATCTTTGTTATATTTCCTATCCGTTGCTATTCTTAAGTTGCATGAGAAAGTTCTTACATATGTATGAGAAAGTTCAAAAGCAGTTCTACCTGTAGAAATTTTCTACATGACTTCCGTTCTTTAATCATAATACTTTAACATTTTCTCTTACACGCAACACAGGGAACGGTGATATACAGTATTTTCCATCTTCACTATAGCTAGGATTTTTATGTAATTACATATTCTATTTTCAGTTATGTAGAACGCAGGAAAGTAGAAATGTTTAACAGTTGTAACAATAGTATCATTGTATTAGAATTTTGTTTTACATAATTTTACGTATTTCGTTCAATGTTAATATTTTGTGTTGATTTTACATAAACCTACATATTTTGCAATTTTATTTCTGAACTTTGCTTTTTGACTACATTCAAAATGTCCTACAGGAAAGAGTCATGGTTAGCATATACAGAGCATTGAGAGGCAACACCGACAAAATCACCTTATGAGATTTCTGACACGAAAAAAAAAAAAAACTAAATAAAAATGGACCATCGAGAAGATGCTTCGTTTCGGCGCTCTATCCTGCCGAAAGTGTAGGAAAATTAACTCTAGAGCTATATATTTCCAATACCAATAACAGCAGAACTGAGGCGGAATGGTTCCTTTGAAAACTAAACCTGTTCCATCCAAAAATGCGTTTTGAAAATTTGTGCAATGGATACGCAGGAGAGTTCACAAAGGAAATAGAAGATTTTCAGACATTCTATGGAGTAAATGTAGGTCGAAATACGTACGACAGTAACTTTTGCCCAGCATATGCCTTAGTGACAATTTGTGACGTGAAAAGGTGCTTTTCACATACGAGTATATCCTTTCTGATCAGCGGTAACTTATGAACGTAGAAAATATGGCAAAATACCTGATAGTGAGTTATCAGACCCATCATTTTATGTATGAACAGATGAGAAAATGTTAATTATTACTTCAATAAATATTTGTTTCATTTGATATTAAATATTTTACGTAAACTAGATAAGCATTTGAAAAAAATACCTGATAGTGTACTGAGCACAAATATGTAAGTGAGGTGAATCATCAGTCATTTATTAAATCTCCGTTGTATGTGCGAAAAGATAAACAAATGTTGTATGTTTCTTGCTGAAATAAATACGCAATATTTTACGTAAACTACATTGAAATATAGTAAGCTACTGATCATAAAAGTATTAGTGAGATGAATTCTGGAGTCACATCTTAAAATAAGTCAAAAATCACATGTTTTAAAGACGGGGTGAGATTTACCTGGGATTCCTAATGCACAGATTTTTAACCTCAGGTAAATCTCACCGCCTCTTTAAAAACAATGTGATTTTTTCCCTTTTTTTCCTCTTTTACGTTGTTACTCCAGAATTATGAAAAGTATCATTTCTTAGAACACCGTTGTGTGTATGGAAAGCTAAACAAAGGTAAATGTTTATCCCTGCAGTACATATTTGATTTATTTGATATTACATATTTTACCTTAATTACTTGTTATTCTACACATTTCATTAGTTTTTTGTTACATATTTCCCAATATGATACTACATAAAAATCCTAGCTCTAATCATAACTATCGTAAGATCCTTACTTAATTGTGCAATAAGTACTTTTATCAGTTTTTAAATAAGTTGACAAAACAAAATCAAAACTACAGTATATTCACAGTTCTTTTAGTTCAAGATTTCTTTGTTTGTAATCTTTAAAGTTCCCAGTGTTGATTGTTTGCACAGACTTCTGCATACCTTGTTGAAGTACAAGTATTTCTCGTTTTCATGTTATTTTGTGTTTCTTTGTTTCCTTACAATTCAATTGCGTTTCTCAATGCTACATTTAGATTTCCACAATAAAGGGATTAACGTTGAATCGATTGAATCAACTGTTCGTGCACGCGGATGATGTAGATTTAATAAGGGAAGATATAGATGAGCTTCAAAGTAACACCGAGATAAAGCTTGCGATGAGATCAGTCTACAGGTAAACATACATAATAGCGTGATTATCTCAAAAGGAACACCAAATACAGATATGAGACTTAAACCATTAAAAACACCAGAAAATTCAGTTCAGAATGGTGTGATAAAAATAGTTAGTTCTTGGTGGGAAGCCCATCTGCAAAGCACTTTTTTTTGCTTTTATGTTATGTATATATAATTTCGTTGACTCTGCAATCTCATACGATTAATATCTGAGAAACAAGAGATATAGATTTGGAACTTAGATCATTGCAAAGAGAAGAATGCAATAAACGCAATATGATCTTGGTGAGATAGCATTTTTGTTTTTACATCATATATATATAAATTGCAACATATAATACCATGAATATCTCAGGAGGAACACAATATGCAGATATGGGACGTGCAGCATTGGAAAGAGCAAACTTTCCTACAGAATGGCGCAATAAAAGCAGTGGGAACTCCACCAGCAATACATTTTGTGGTAGGTTGAAGATAGTAAATGGTTGATCTGAGAAACATGAAATTTTATGTGAATATGGTTAAGAATACGTGGAAGAGTAATATTGAATAAACAATTCAAACAAATTAAACCTTTCAGTGTGTATTTACGCTTTATGGACACTTTACAATCACTTTACGACGTACACTCAGTCAATTATAAAATGACCACTCTCTTTCAAAAGCCTAAATTACAAAGTAAAATGTTTCCCACAGCAAGAAACGTGTTAGGAATAAGCCAATTACCAACAGATAAGTACCTCTACAAAATAGATACAGATACAGAAACGAAAACAGATGCAGAGAAACTGACTTCAGCGATCTCGATTTATCCAGCCGTTTCTAATCTGGTATTTAATTGGCAGGCCTTTTCATTAGGCTAGCCTTCTGCTTTTGAAGAGCACATGCAAGCGATTAAATTACAGTTGTCACTGACCTCCAGTTTAACATCGATTAATCTGCTCATTTCTAAACATTTTGATATGAAATTTGAATTTTATTCAAGGCCTTTAGGCATCTATGGCTCATTCTGGGATAGGGGAGGGGAAAAGATTCGAAAAGCTGTCGGCCAGGATCTATGTTGAAGGTGTCATCCCGGTATTTGCATTGTTTGACTGAGGAAAGCCTCAGTCAGCTTGCATCGAACACAGGACCTTGTTACGGTATTTCCTCCCTTATACTCAGTCACTGTATTTACTCAATTTACTACCTCGGCTATGGTCGAGGGATAAAACCATCCGCGGTACTGAAAGGCAAAATCTCATTAGTACAAGAGAGAAAATAGGTAACGAGTGCTCCTTCTTGCCTGAGATGAAGACGGGACGATACCCAAGGATCGTAGAGGATAGGTTTTGTAACTCCTTCCTGCCTAAGATGAAGACGGGTTAGAGTCGGGATTTTTGGTTGCCGTTTCCCCCTGCCTGAGATGAAGACTAGCTGAAGCTAAGGGTAGTGTTTGCCTGCCTGAGATGAAGACTGGTCGACACCAAGGAGGTTGAGAACCACTTCCTGCCTGAGATGAAGACGGACAGAGGATAGGTATTTGGTAAATGACCCCTTCCTGCCTGAGATGAAGACGGGTTAGAGCCAAGAGTGACGACTTTCTGACTGAGATGAAGACTGCCCGCCGCCCAGGTAAAGGTTGCGAATCACTGTCTGCCTGAGAAGAAGACGGGCAGAGGCCGAAGGTTGACGATGATCTGCCTGAGATGAAGGCGGATCAACGTCAGGTTATGGGTTGAATACTCCTGCCTGCCTGAGATAAAGACGGGTCGAAGCAAGGAATAGGTTGGGAACCACTACGTGTCTGAGATGAAGACGGGTAGAAGTCCAGGGTCACGATGACCTGCCTGAGATGAAGACTGGTAAATGCTAAGAACTTGAGTAGGAACGCCCGCTTGCCTGATTGAAGACGGGCCGAAGCAGGGAATAGGTTATATAACACAATTCCAAAGAGTATTCTTGATGAATAAGGTTATAAAGCAAAGACAATAAAGCATAAGAGCAGTTAATGAACTGCTTGTTCAAAGAAGATACCCATCAAGCAAGATAGCTCGATGTGATTCGGCCCGAAGACCGAGGAGCTCTGATTTACATGAATAATTGAATAATTTCATATAGAAAAGAAACAGCAATACTAAGATAGCATGGCCCCTCCAAGAACGCCAAGTGAGTGAGCCGCCATCCACTGGCTACTGCGACTCTCCTACATACAATCATGCAACTACAGGCTATGGCGCGGGTGTGGAAGCTACGGTTTCTATCTTGACGAAGACATTTACCGCGTATCGGTTCGTGTATAAGAGAAGAGAGAAGGTGCAATAAGAAGACAGGATAGCGCGAGAGATCTGCTCGGAGTCTGCTTATATAAGAATGCCATATCACATATTCTTACACCAACAAAATGTAGTTTTGAATTTGATTCTTGCGCGCAGGCACAATTTGATATTTTTAGTAACTATTTTACATAATGTTTGTTGTTCAGTAATTCTTTTACCTTAAAATAGTTCCTTGTTTTGTTCCTCTTTTATTTGTTTTCATCCGCGTAAGAAGTTCAAATGCTGTTCACATACATACACATGTATTATAATTTCGCTGTATCCGAATTCTAACTTTTGGGCTTTAAACATAAAAAAAATCATCGTTTCACAGTTCGTCGTATATTTTCAAAAGAAGTTTTTATGTAACCTTCCGCACAGAATATATGATTCAATTGCAAAATCTATACAAATGACTTCAGGGACGGTGCATACTTTAGAAAACAAACAAAAGTGACTTAATTACATGGAACAAATGTAACGTTACAACCTCCCCTCCCGAATGCTATGCCAACGCTCTATCATTGAGCTACGGCCGCTCGGTCGTATTTTGATATGAGTATTAGAACTATTGATATGATTATTAGACTAAACCTTGAAATTCTTATATTTCCTGTACCCTTATTAGAGGAATGGTAATCGTTGTCAGAATTCTGTCAATACAACTTGCTTTGCATTTGACAGGAAACAAATTAATATGTCCATGCAATACGAACATAGATGACGGAGCTTTGAGAAAGAAGAATAACACACTTCGCGATTCGAACTTGCGTCGCCAGTTTTATGGACGAAAAGGAAAAAAGTGAAGTAACGTAAGACAGGGCGCATGGCCACAACAGATTTCAACCTTAACGTTTGCCAAATAGAAGCAAAGTAAAAATAATATAAAACCCATTTATGTTTCGGTTACAATGTTTCGTTTATTTATGAGCCACTCTTTCATTAACTGCTATCTTTCTTAGATTATATACATATAAAAATCATGTTGTATAATTTGTGTTTTAAAACGAATATTTAACGTCCCAAGTGAAAATAGGCAAGCCTTCATAGCTAATGATTACGGACGAAGTAAGATTGCTGTATTATAATTGATTTTATGACCAATTATAGCAAAATTAGTTTTATCACATTTTTGAATACATCACGGCCACATATATAGTAAACATTATTTTCTTCACAAAGATTAGTACTCTAATACTGCATTAATAAACTCATCGTTTTAAAACCCGCGCAATGGTTACTCATGCTATTGCGAGGTTATAGCATAGCTGAATTTCTGGACTTAAAGTTTCAAAATGCTGCTGAAGAGTGCGGTCAGTTTATGATTGACTGAGTACCATACATTTTCCGAAGTATGTAGAGTATTTTTGTGTGTACCAAACGTCCTTCAGGCTACAAAATATGCTTAAATTGCCGCCTGTCTATTTATATGTCCAGGTCAGTTTGAAAAAATAGTAAGGTTGCGGTGTTTCAGTAGTAAAGTGCTACCTCTGATTCGTGGCGTTCACTTTCCAATTCTGCCTTGTGCCACGTGGGCTTTGTGGTGGACAAACTCAGTGAGCTAGAGAGACAAGATATATACAAAAATTTTAATTATTTCTTCACCCATATAGGCTACCAATCTTCACCACGTCGTATATGTATCGATTTCGGCACGTAACGCAATTTAACATTTTCTTGCTCGAACATTTTACATAACATTTTATCATTTAGATCTTTTTTTCAAACGGTTTTCTCCTGCACGATATTTTGCATGTCAAAACGACAGCGTAAATGTTTTTCTCTTTTGCGACACATTTTTTTCTAAAATTAAAGCGACCAATCTTCCTTGCAAATTCTTGAATATACACACTTTTCCATTAGTTGGCATAAATTGCAATTAGCACTTTCTGACATATCGATTATTGAAATCGATTAGGTCAATCAATCGAATTAATGATCCTTCAATGACTTGATCTATCGATCCTTTCAACAAGTACCTATGTATTTTACCGATCCTTTACCTATATATTTCATTAATAACCTCAAAACAGTGCAGAAACCCACGCATAATCCCAATCTCAGTATCTCTTGGAAAATTTCCTTAGGCCAACTTTTTATCTACGCGTTTAATCTCAAGCATTCGTTCGTTTGTATTTCGCACAGACTCCAATTACAGACAAAATTTCAGTATACTTCCTCTTTTCAAACATTAAAACACATTCACTTTAATTAGTTCTCACAATTACAAATCTCGCATCCGGAAGCTCGCAGGTTCGAGGCCCAAAGCGCAGCCCTACAACACTAGAATTCCTGTCGTATCAGTTACATCTTAGGAACCTCAGACAACAGATAGTCAACCCACTCACTCAGATAGTTAATAAACATGCAAATGCACTCATAGTTCGAATAGTATTTAGAGTTGATAGGAACAAAAAAGTGTATCAGTTAATGTAAAATAAGATAATTAAAACTAATTTTACCCGATTTTGTGACATTTAAAGTACATGGGCTAGTTTCGATATAGCCCTAGTTGATAGACTCAATATAATATTTTTAGAGAACCTCGTGATTTAAACACCTCATATTTCGCGTTTCCAACATATACCCTGAAAAGTGACACAATTGTGCAATCTATTGATTACACATAACGCAGTAAAATGGGTTCACTTACCTTTCTCGCCAATCCAGTGCCGTTCTATTAGACTCCCTACCTCAGTATCGATGTAGGGCGACATGTTTAACAACCGATAACAACCGATATTGGAACCAGTTACAACTACAGCTAAATGATTTAACGATTTGATTATACGATTTTGTAACAAATTATCTTTGTTTAGGTTTAGTTTCATCATTTTCTTTTGGATTTTTTTATCTTACTTGGCATTTAGTTTTCTTTTATCGTTATAATTACTAGTAGAGTTATGATGCAGCTGACGCACTGTTCCAGTCTCAACACGAATAACTAATAGTATGTTAACAAAAAAGACCCAACTAGCTCCACTGAATTTCAGTTTTGTAATATTTTCAAACCATCCATTTAAATTCAATAGTCATTGGCCTCAATTTTGTTTTAAATATTGACCAGAACAATTAACATTTTGATTTCAGTCCCTGAAATCCAATTACATTTTTATTAACTTTTATTTTTAATTTACTTCATAGTTTTAGTTTACATCTATGTTCAGTTAATTTGGACACTGGTCTACAACAGCAAATAATAGATAAAAATGACTGCTAAATCAACATAGGTTATCTACATAGGTTAGTTTAGTTTTCATTAATTACGTTTAGGTTTTTCAATTTTCTCTAGGTTTAGTTTATTTCATTTGCACAAATAGGTAGGAAGGAAGGAAAAATGTGGCGTATGAATGAATGAAGTTCCGGGCGTGAGCCCATGCCTTCTATTAGAGTTGAAATGGCGGGAATGAAATTACGTATTTGTTTTAATAGAGTGCAACTGTCGCAACTCTAAAAAGAATCAAAGGTCAGCGAGGCAAGATGTTAAATAATCGGCAGTCAGGCTAGTTGTTGGGCTTCAAGAAAAAATTTTGTATATGAGTTGGGTTATGTAGGATGTGGCATTTTGTGGGTTAATCTTGGAGGTTGAACAGTGCCTAAGTTTTGTAGGATAGCATGTGGCGATTGTGACATTCTGTGCCAGAAGGATCGGCAATGTGAGGCGATAACATCTTTCAGAAGAGGAATATCCAGATCTTCGTGTAACTGAACTATTGATGTGTCTCGTGGATGTCCTGTGATCATTCGAGCAGCTCTGTTTTGTACTCTCTGAAGTTGTATTTGAGTTGATTTTGCAGAATGCTGCCATGCTGGTGCTGCATAAGTTAGTTTCTGTCGAATCATCATGTTGTAGACATGTAGTCTAGATTTCATGGAAAGTCCATTATTATTATTGAGTATCGGATATAGTGAACACGTGCGTCTTGTGGATTTGCTGGCTGTATTTTGAATGTGTTGACGAAAGGTGAGTCGATGATCAAGTTCGACTCCTAGGTAGGTTGCACTTGGACTGTATGGGAGTTGAGTACCAAACAGAGTAAGTTGATGCTGCGGGTTGCCACGTCGTTTTGTGAAATGTACCACAGTAGTTTTGTCCGGATTGGTTTTTAGTCGCAATTTAGTAGACCAAGTCGCCATTAAATTTAGGTGCTCTTGAGCGTAGCGTAAGGCAAAGTCTATGTGATGTGAGGATGCGAAGATAGCTATGTCATCGGCAAAAGTAGCTATTTTGGTGTGTGGATGCATAGGTACATCTGCAGTATATAAATTGTATAGAATGGGGGCCAGAACAGATCCTTGTGGTACTCCTGATTCAATTGGGTATTCTTGAGATTGGCTACCGTGATGGGAGACGAAGAAAGATCGGCGATGTAGATATGACTTAATTATCGGAATATATTAGTGCTGAAATCCCTGTATGTGTAATTTATATAATAGACCTTGGTGCCACACCTTGTCAAATGCCTTGGAGGTATCCAGAAAAATGCCAAAGGTGTGACTACGTCTGTTAAATTGAAGTGTAATTTCTTCCACAGTGCGGACAAGTTGAGCAACAGTATCAAACTGAGGTCTGAACCCAAACTGATGTGTTGGAAAAAGGTTGTGATCCTGAACAAAGTTATATAAACGAGTTTTGAGAAGGCGTTCAAATAATTTGCTGATAACAGACAGAAGACTGATGGGGCGGTGAGTTTGTGGATATAAAGGATCTTTACCCACTTTAGGGATCATAATGACCTTAGTTATTTTCCATTGTGGTGGAAAATGGCTCTGCTGGAGCATTGCATTAAAGATACGAGTCAATAGGACTAGCATCTTTCTTGGAATGCGTTTTAGCGCCATTGCAGAGATTTTATCTGGACCCGCAGCACTTCTTCCACGCTTATTTGAATTTGTAGTTGGTCGGCAAAAACTTCAGCTTTTAGGTTTTATTTTGCATTTAACGTAATCCACTGTTAGGTTGAAACTGTAAGGCCTATCCTGTCACAAAAGTCGCACCCTATTATTCGCTGGATCTTACCTCGATTCCAACACCACCAGTCAAATGCTTCCTCACAATTCTCACAAGCTATGAGATAGAGAGGTGAAAGAAGACGTCGAAGATATCTACAAGATTGCATCCTGGAAACAGCGGAGACCAGCCACCCCCTACCTGCAGTCACTTCCAGCATTCCAAGTTTGATGCCAGCATTCGTCCACCGCCGCCATCACACTTCATCCTCAGAAACATAAACTGAACCATGACAACTACGGTTCAATATCTCTTTCTCAAAGTTCTAAGTTTCTGATAATCCAAGAATACAACTACACCACTGAACTTAGAACCTGAGTTGCTTCTATTGCCCAACTAAACTATCCGCTCAGTGAGTTCACATTTTTTTCGCCAGTTTCACAGAAATGTTCAACAGACTTTAAGAAATATTTCACTTTCAAAATTGGGTTAAATATATCGCTTTGAAAATCAATAACATTGGCTATTAGGACTTTGTCCGTCTGTGCCTAAAGTCAACATCAGCGCACAACGGCAGACTCCACTACAAAAGCTTGAGATGCATTTTGAATTGTTTAAACAAATATTTCACACACCACGATCTAGAACACTCATTCAGGCTTTAGACGTTCACAAACTGTGCTTCTAGCTTATGAAAACAAAACCGTACACATGTGTTCAACTTATAAAAAAACCACACTCAGTGCAAAATTTTAGTGCTCGTCCAAATTAAAACAATAAATCTCAAACTAATTTTATTAACAAACGTACCACAGATCCCGTTAATATGTGTACGCTAAAGGCAAACAGACCGGACTAAAGACAGTGTAACATTCGCTCAGCAAGGTTTCCCACTATCTCGAGTGACGGAAGAATTAATGCATCAGTATTCTTATAACAACAATAATCAAGTGACATTAAGTGCAATGACTATGAAATGACCAACGGTTATACTTACAAACTGTGAATAAATTAACTTGGACATTTGTGTTTTCTTAAACCCACACGCCGATCTTTTATTTTAATGTTAAAGGCAATAAATATTACTTCCTACGTTGTGCATTTATAGTGACTTATAAGCACTTTCTAAACACAATTTCTCAGAAAATTAAAAAAAAAACGAAAAAAATATAAAAAAGACAAAAACATACGAGAAGATAAAGTATAATATCATTAGGGCCTAATGAGTATAAAGGGCGCCATTTCGTTCCAAAACTTCGTGAAAAGCAATGGTCGGATTTTTTGTGGGACTTTTAGTATGTTGTTGCTGACACATTCCCTGACTTCCATACGAATTTTCAGCTTGTTATTAATCTGTTCCTATTTCAACATTATCCTGACTGGACTATATGTAAGAAGCTCAAAATTAACAAATTTTGAGTTGTGACAGTATTATTGCAGAACAGCGTATTGTATGTAATACATGTAAAATATGATGTTTTGTGTAATAATTTTATTTTAGAGAGATTTACAAGCATAAAAATCATATTTTTATCATTTGAAAATAACAAGGGTTGAACATATCTTTTATGTGTAACATGAAATACTTGTGATACGAAACATTCGTAGTTCGCACGGCGATATTGGATCTTAATGAACATTTATCTTGATATTTTTTATTCTGGAATATTCTTTTCATCATTTTAGTTCATCATTCTACTCCAATTGTATCTTTTGTACTAAATGATAAATAAGAAAAATAGAAATAATGCACAGAAAATGCTCAAAATTTGAATAAAAGAAAACCGAATGCATAATATTTGTCTATGCAAACGAAATATTTAGTTTCTAAATATTTTATATGATTTTGATAGATTGTTTCATTTCCTAAGAATTGTATTATTTTACATAACGTTCCAGATTGTATTGCGTTATGTGATTAAGTTCATTATATAAGTCGTTAGAGGTTATGAATAACATCTTAAATTGCCTGTTTAATCATTTTGTCTGAGGGCCAAGTTTTGGAGACTATAATTTTCTGTGTGTAGTAGAAGTGATAGCGAAAGCTGTAGTTGCCTAGTTGAAGCACAAGTTGTAATTTATTAAAACGGTTATAGAAACAGTCGATGAAATGTAATTTTGAATGCATTTATGGCCTTTAAGCATCTCAGGATCAGGTCAGGTGCAATTTTAGTATTAGTTGCAATAGTAGTAGTAGTAGTGGTAATAATGGCGGTGTGGTAGTATTAGTAGTTGGTGTTGTTGTTGTAGATATAATTGCAAACATCATGAATATTTGTAATAGTAGCAGAAGTACAAGTAAAGCTTCTTTTTCAGTCAGGCATGCATTTGTTGTGATGAAGCTATTATCAACAACAGATTCGTAATTATCGGCGCGACTGGTTCTCGGAACTAGTTTTTCCAATGCAGAATATGATTCGAAAAATATATAAGATTTTCATGAATTAGAAAAGTGTAAGGGAAGGACTAGATACCCTTTAGTTGATTCTCTATTTTAAAAACATATGTTGAAGAGGTTTTTTTTTTCTTTTTACATATTTTTAATGGAGGATGCATGAAGCAACGTACATCAGACACTGGCGTCATTCGTCTGGGAAGGATAATGAGAAATCTATATCTGATATAACATATTGTGTCGGACATTGTCCTTTGTCGCTCTTTTAAAGTAAACACGCGTTTCAGGAAATTAGAATCCCGTACTAGTAACCGAAATGTGATGAGTTCGAATCCCGTTTACTCGAATTGAAGACAGAAAGCACGAAGTACAATCGCAACCGAGCTGTCGTAGATCAGTGGTAGGGTGTTGGCTTAGCATTCGGGAGATCGTGGGTTCAACCCCAACAGAGGTTTATCCAGAGTTTTCCTCTATTACCTCTGGCAAATCCGGGGATCACACCTTCAACTTTGGCCCTGGTCGTTATCTTCCGGTATCATTTTCCCTCTCCTATTCTGGCCTGAGTCTTAGATACATGAAGGTCATAAGTAAACATATTGTAATGACCAATAACCGGATAATCTTCTCTGTTATATATTCTACCAAAAATCGTGCATATGCATAAGACAGTGACAGTATATTCTAATGAACTCAATGGAAGTACTGACTTTTATTAACGTGAGCATTATAACCAGATTAGGATAGGGTGGGGATATGTTGTTGGATGGTAGTCGGTCGGGTCCTAGTTTCTATGTAGCATCACGGCATTTGCCTGGTGTGACTGATGAAAAACCCTGGAATTGGTGGACACTGGGATCGTTTAGAGGACCTTACGATTGCAAAGCTGACGCTCTACTAACTGAGTTACGGTCGCTCGGTATAACCTACACTACGGCCGTTCGTTAAAAATAGTGAACACTTACTATTAAAATAAACATTATTGCACTGGATATAAATAAATTTCAAGTTTTTTGAATTTCTGCTCGCTTTAGAGCAAACACGCAAAATACTAGCAATCCAACACCCACCCCAGCTAAGCCCTCTGCTAGACCTTAATCAGTTTTCAATGAACATAACAAGCTAATAAAGGTAATAGATATATTAAAACTAAATGTGTTATTAGTAAAAACGGTTTATGATAAATTAATAGATTCGATATACAGGTCATCCATAACGTCTGTCCCTACACCTGTACCTCCAAAACAAATGGAAGTATCAGGTTATCCCATAAGTAATGTCGTAGTTTTGCACCGTGAGGAAAAGGACGATAATTCACCTGAAACATTATCGTTAGTCAGGAAAATAGTCTCCCTCCCATTCCACAATACTGTGCCACCTGTCAACCAATTGTTGAATCCCCACTGAAATAAGTTACCGGTTTTAGAAGCAAAGAAAAGGGTCACTGTTTGTAGCACGTCATCCTCATTTTGCTGTATTTTTTCGAAAAGGCGATTTTAGAGGCTGCGAGACAGTATTCTGTTGGTGCCAGTTCTGGTGAAAACGCCGGGTGGGGGAGTATCTCTGAGCCACATTCCTCTATCTTAGCACAGGTTCTTCTTACCGTGTGTGGGTGAGCGTTATCACCGTGGATGCACACATCCTTGCGATTAACCAGAGCAGGACGTTTCTCCAACAATACAGTCCGTAGGCGTTCAAGCTGTTGACAGTAGACATCTGATGATCTGGTTACGTGGCAAGAGCTAAAAATGGATTACCATACGGGTATCCCACAAAACACTCAACATTACTTTGCGTGGTTGGAGATCATGTTTTGACACAGTTCCTGCGGCCTCCATTTAGGTATCCGCTGCCATTTGCGCGTAAAGTTATGGTAGAGGACCGACTTTTCTTCCATCTCTTGTCACCATTTTGTCCAGGACTGACTCACTTCTATGACGGGTGAACAGGTAACTGCAGCTGTCAACTCGCTGTTGCTTCTATCGAGGCGTTAACGCATGGGGTACCTATTTTCAGAGTTTCAACACGCACCCAAGGTCCTGCAGTTGACGATGAATGGTCGAATAGTTGACATGGAGTTAACTGACCAGTTCAAGAGTTTGCATTGGATTTTACTTCACCGATGCTTGCAGGGCATCGTTGTCCAGCTGCACAGGTCTTCCTTCTCGTTGTTTATCGGTGAAGCTTGTGTCCCCAGACCGAAACTCTAGAACCACTTCTGGCACTTTTATACAAACCTTGCCTATATTCGACATTGATATTTCGTGCCGCTGCATTGTCTGGATGTCCCTGGTGAAATTCTCACAGCATGACATGCCGTTTGTGGTCCTCCGACACTTCCATGATCAAACACAAACCACTCCTACAAATGGAGTAGACCGTTCTTCTTCTACACACTGTTGCACAAACAAGTTACCTCTATGAATCAGCTATAACACGTGCCGTCTACTTCACTATTTGCTTGTTAGATGGCGTCATTGCAGCGGTCATCGCACCTACGACATTACTTATGGGATAAGCTTATATATAAAACAATCCCGAAACATGTTTCACTATTTTGAGAGATTAACATTTTTTTTCTAAAATATCCTACCTCCAACCAACAAGTTTGCTTCTGTGTGACTCTTACAACCTGAACAAAAAAGGTAAAATTGTAGTAATTTTCAAGATTTTGCCTCTCGCTATTTTGAACAGAGGCAACATATTGAACTGGGAATTGCTATATGTTTTCTTTCATCAAGACTTTTCAAAGAATTTATTACTCGATCCCCTTGCAATTTGACATTTTTGGTTGCTCCCTCACACACCCTCATATGGGGTCATAGGTTGAATTGTTTAACCTCTCAAAATAATGGGATATGTGTTTCAGCATTTTCTCATATTTCCATTCGTTCTAGAGTTACAGTGATGGAGACAGACTTTATGGATACCCTGTACATGCCATATAGTCATGAAATATCATTATGCGTTTCGTTGCAAGTGGATCCAAATAAAACTTTTACTCAAGTCTGGTATCGTACTTCGCGAAGAAGAAAGAAATTCAATGATTTTTCAATGTTCTAATCCAAACATTTATTGTCAGTTACTGATCATGTCTGGCTCAATAGTTACGGACGTTCACTTTGGAATGGCATTGAGAATTCAAATTGGTGTGAATTCTACTCTCGACGATCTTGACTGAGGTTCTTCAATGTTTTCCTCAATTCTCAAGGCGAACGTCGGGATGCTATCTAAAGAAAGCCTTGGGCGCTACCTTTCTCGTCCACGTTCATGTCAGATTGTTAACCAAGAGACGTCATCAGACATGTTTCAACCGTAGACCACAACTGTCTTCCTAGCTCATAGAAAATAAATTTAAAAGTGAATATTGTTGACCTATTTTGACTTAATAATAAAGATATATTAAAACCGTTGCTCGTATTTTTTATGGACTACAGAAAAGCCAATAACCTTCTTTGAAAAAATATCATCACTTGCTCAAAACGAAATAATAAATTAACACAAACTGTTTGTGTTAGCTTCGGATTTAGTGTTCACATTGTGTATGTGGAGTCTGCATGTGAGTTCATTACATGTGTAATGAAGTTAATGAATATTGAATGAATTCCTGTAACCTAGATTTGTGCACTACGCTTGCTTGCAAACATCAATGCGTTACTTAATTTGCATTAACCAACAACGATGTCCACTTTCCACGTAGATAAAAAAACAAAAAAACAAATTGTAACTGACCATAACAACAATATATTAGAATTATTTTGCATTAAATGATCTTGTTTTCATTGATAACTGAATGGAAAGGTCAAGTCATCCTGACCCTACCTGCTCCCGATCAAAAATTCTCCTTGACCTCGGCGCGCGAGAAAGGGCCAGACAGAGGCCCCCGTAAGATGTCGCAGATGCGCTTGTCTGTATTGATTGCTGAGAGACGAGCGAGGCCCGGGGAACTCGTTTGCCCCTCTGTATCGGCCCGGCTTGAGCCGCGTGTGGAGGTGACCATGCTGGGCCCCCGCAAACAATAATCAACATTGAAAACATTACATAAACTACAACAGAAATCTAGTGTCGTGACACTGTGTGTAATGCTGACACTTGTAAGTGGCACGAGACGAAAATATAAATACAGTATTAAGTTTTCACTTGCTTTTAATATAAAATAAAAAAATAATATTCAAATATTAAAAGAAAGTCATAAAGTTTCACTGTTGTTTTCGTTTTGAAAGTATAAATTAGTGCCCATATCTTTTGGAAACGACATACAGATCGGGTCTACTATTATAGAACAATATACAAGGGTGAAGTAAATTATTTAAAACTTTGTATGTTGCGTGTGTAAGTGTTTCCAAGGATAAAACACCATGTCTGAGATAGACAACAATTTTGATGATGAGGTAAGTCATATTTTTATTTTTTTTTTCTGTTGCATATCGCTTGCTATTTTATTCTACAGAATTATTGCATGTGAATTGAATTATTTACTGCCATTGAAGAGAAACCTTATATTTATATTTGTGATGTTTTAAAACTTATCTTATAATGATGAGTTATTAAATACCTTCAATATATTTGACCTAAAAATTGTTTACTAAACGGTATCGCTCTTAAACAATGCCTTAAACGTATTTTAAAGTTAATTAACAGATCCTTTCAATTTTAGCGGTAACACAATCTAAAGTGTAACACTTCTAAATTTTAGGATATAAACCTATTATGTGTATAAGAATCACAATAATACAAAAAAGTATACATGTCGTTCTTACAAACTATTTAATTAAATGTGGAAATGAAGTAAATATTTATCTATTTATCTCGTGAACGTTTCTTCATTTAAATAAATAGCGCGCTGATTTAAAAGTAGCTACTATCTTTGTTCCGTGGGACGTATCTCACTGGAATAATTTCGTGATGTTAAGTACCGAGTGACGTAAACTTGCTTTGCTTACTTAAAAGTTAAAACGGATAATGTTTACATTATAAACATTTGATTGTTTACCTACTAAGTTTTGTTTCTGATTAAAAGTATTAACTTCACTGAAAACAAATTTTATTCGCTATAAATACTATACATAGTGTGTAATACTATTCAATCGACGATCTTCAAAAACGGATTCTGAACACCAAAACAAGACCCAAGTTTTCTTTATCGCCCAAATCGACCTCTTAGAATGGTTAACGATTCATCAAAGTAAACATAGTTACTAACCTAACCTAACCTTCATACCTTCAGAATTCCACTAATATATAATTGTAGTTAATGAAATAAAAATGTATTGAAAAATAAGATGTTTGTATGTAATTTCTATCGATATGGTAAATACTGAAGCTAACATTTAAGTAATCGTAACGGCAATGTTGCCAACTCGATAAAATTATTATTTTTCAAACAACTCTTCGTCATTTTATTAAAAAATTAGTTTCCCCTAGTGATGATAAATATCACAAATGAAGCAAAGAATATAGTTTTGTAAATCGCGATCAATATACAAGATTTAGTATTCAGAAATTTTATTTTGAACATTTTATTTCCTATATTATCATAGTTTGCAACAACGGATTTCGTACTTTACGTTTTATGTTTATCTGTGTACATATATTTTATGTTTTATATGACTATAGGATACAAACTATCAGTTAAATTGGTGAAGTGTCGTTCTAAATAAACATGTTTATGTAAGGTTGGAAGCACTGTCAGTCCAATTGCATAAGATTTTAGCTTCCAATTCATAAGAAATAAATACAAATAAACTCTCGTATAGGGTAATTTCACTTTAGTTTATAATTTAAAGTTTATCGAGTAAAACGTCGTTCTATTTACCATTCTTTCACATTGATTTTGCGCTTGAAGTTTGATTTCCTGTAACATATATTTTGCGTGTGAAGAATTCAAATGTGAAGTTTGTCGGTCAAATTTGGTTACACCCTGTATTGTTTGAAAACGGATTTTATTGACTTATTTAGTATGTCCTGAAGTAGAACTTACTCAGTTCTTTAAACATTACTTCATACTTAGCTTGGTTTATTAACTTTAGTAAAAAGCATTATTATTTTTATGTGCAGGTTAACTTTGAAAACATAATTACCGTGACATTATCTAAAAGTTTTTAACATTCATTTGCTATCACCCAGTGAAACTCAAGAAAACATTAGTCAAGTAGGTTTAAAGGGTATAAAGTGAACTTAGCGTTTGCCGCAGGAAGTAGTAAATAGTGGTTGAAACCAATCGCTGACTAAATGTAGACAAAACGGTCCTGGCTTATTTAACATTAATTTATTCACTTGAAATATAATACAAATAAAGATATACAGTCGTATTAAAAAAATATTTTTTGAATGAGTGAGTAACAATGCTAACCCGTTCTTAGTCACTTGCTAGTACAGCTAGTCACTCCAGAAAACGTTTCTGTAAATGGATAATATTGATTATTATGTCTTAATTTACATTTGCTAGCAGCACATCGTGCAATTACACAAAACTGTTACTATACTCTTTCTTTTGATCATAGAAGTGACTGGAATTAAGGGAAGTAAGTAAAGAGAGAAAAACCATGAGATTTAAATATATTGGTTTAGTGCAATTCACGGAGTGATAGCACTTTCAGATAATCTCCTGAAGAAAACCGTCCAGGTTGACCCACAGCAAAGTATACACCATACCACCGTTGTTTGGTACCTCAACAACTTCGGTAAAGTGAAATAGTTGTACATGTTAGAGCCACAGGAGTTGGCACCATCTTACAGTGTGTACTGTACAGTTCTTTTAGTCTGAGGATTAAACAGGAAACATTTCTGCATTGTCACGTCTGATGAATAATGAGTATTTTATGGCAGTCGCAAACAATCAGCATGATAGGTTAATGCATTGTCGACTGAACTAAGTAAGTCTCTTCTTTTACTTACGTTCTTTCAATTCTCAACCGTTGGCAGTTTTAAAATTAAATAATACCTCGTACGCACTTTCTACTTATGAATAAAATCCTTGCATGCTCGGTGATTAACGACTAAATCAGTAAGTCATCTTTAGCTTAAATTTAACATTTATTTCTGACTGACGAGAGAGGAAAGGATGAAATATTTTGACATATCTTTCACCTTTCGTCGGAAGTTTCTTCAAATATAGTAGATTTTTCTTTGACCGCTTTTACATTAATTTCAGGTCTGAGATATAAGGTAAAAGAGGTACAAGTATCGCCCTGTGCTATGAACAAGCGTCGTTACCGGCACATAGTGGAATGAAATCCTAGAAACTGGGACAAACCCTCAAAATCCAAATTTAAGAAATAAACTTGAAAACCATCACAGATTATAGTTAAATGCCAAACACAGGCTATACCATTTCTTTTGTGATCTTGAAACGTATAATTATGTGACCTCAAAATTGCCCATTTCACTGAATTTTTTTCTATTGTTAGGGGCCATTGTAGTAAACAATGTTTTGGGGTTAGGTTTTCTAGTTCAGCTACAGTCAAATCAAAAATTTAATGTAGTTGGGGGCGGTATTTTACGGTTTCTCTAGTGTATATACATCAGAATACTAACGTCAAGTTGGTGATGATTTTGACAATTGCATTGAGATTAGAATAAAGCCAAGTGAGGCCATGTCCTGATTTATTAGCTCTTTCAATATTTAGCTGCTAATACTTGCTATCTTCTGCGCTCAAGCTCACCCAAAGTGAGAATATCTCACACTTTGCAAGCCGTCCTCATCTTTTTATGGTTTCAATGATTACACTCCTGAAGAGCTCCAAGCTCTAGTGAACAAATTGTAAATATTTCTGTGATATTCTAATGCGTAGCCTTCTTCAAAGTTAAAGATTGAAAATTGCTCTATTTCCTAGTCGTCTTGAAATTTTTGAAATTTTTAGTTTACTATGGTAGTTTCTTCCTTTTTGTTGTTAGGATTGCTACGAACAGAGATTTGTTGTTATTTTTTTTTCCTATCTGATCCCATAATTTATTTTTATTAACCCCACAACACAAGCAAAATATTGTCGAAGTATTTCAGGACATTGAATTGCACCCTTTAAGAGCTATCAACGTTTGTAAATAGATTTGATTAGCATTTTGTTTTTCTGATGCGCGTAGCTTTCAACATTTGTTGAAAATATACAAATGATAATATCTTCTAGTTTCTATGTTTATTTTAGACATTTGTATAATTTTACCGATTCCAGCTTTTTGTTGTGTTTACTTTCACTGGACAGAGAAATACGTTTCCTGCGTTTTATTAATAGTGTTGGAAAATATTTTCTTACAGTGATTAATAATTGCATTTGTTTCAAATATATGTGAACTAGTCCATCAACATCCTTTGGTTTGTAACCAACCTGTTTAATTAACCTCATTATAGCTTCACTTATGAATAATCGCCTGTGACATAAGTAACCCGTTAAAGTTCTTTATTTATTAACTCTTTGCTCAATACGAACCATCTATATAATGTATATTATGTGAATATAAAGCAGATAGTACAAATGTCTGTACCTCGGAGGTAAACTACACTATGTGGGTTTGAGCATGTTCTTTCCGGAGACATAACGAACTATGTCATTATTTGTTTTGTAGAAGAGTTGGCAATTTATAAGACAACACTATATCGAAAAAAATTGAAAGCGTGTGCTCAAATCAACACATCAACACTGATCTCAAGTTTTGCGAACACTTTACTAGTGTAGTTTACATACAAGTTATATTCTCCTGACTAAGATGGAATCATTTTTTTCAACGTTCAGGCAGTATTAACTTTGCTTTTTTATTTACTTCTTTTGTCTCGCTATGCGGCGCATGAAATACGTGGAAGTAGTGCTCCGTATATTCTCCTCAACCTACGCATGAAGTGAACTGAAATGGTTAGTCCTATGCTTGACTGCCTTTACCTTCTCAGGTGCCCAGGAGCACCAAGGGCTATTTAGTACTCAATTTGATAGGAGACTGAGTGCATCTCAAGGGTCAGGTGTAGGAGCACTGAAGAAACGTCTGGGGAATACATAATGCAAATAAAAAATTGGTTCCTTTGTTCGTACCTAAATTGTAGTGGAAAAACCAAAGGAACAAGGGACATCAGATCATTTATTGGTCCTGAAATCACCCCTCTGTGCAACACCTAATATGTAAAAGATGAAGTAAATAAAAAAAAACAGACAATACATGTTGCATTGCTTTGCGTACAAAATCGTTTTTCCGCGCCCTGTATAGTGGCAGTTTGCACAGTCGGTAAATAATTGTTAGGTAATTACATTATTTTCTCTAGATTAAATTATTATTCCTCAATAATTTAGATACCTTCCTTTCTCCTAGAAGAGATTTTGTCTTATGTTCCAGACAATATTTATTTTCTGCTGAGGAGATTTTATCTCAGGGATTAGAGATGCTAAGGAGATTTTGTCCAGGAATATTATTTTGCAAGGGAGATTTTGTCCTATGTCTTTATTATTTAGTAGATTTTGTCCTGCTTTCGTTCAAGAGAACATAATCCATACAAGTTAAATTCAGAATGAAACAGATATCTATCCTTCACTCATGACAATTCAATCGGAAATGTTGATTCACAACCAAAGTTGACTACGGTTTGTGAAGATTTTGGGCAGTTGAATAATTATAAGTGGGGAATCTCACACGTTTATTCATTTTACGAACTCTGTTTTCTTCAGATAGAAAGTATTCAGCAGATCAAGGTCGACTATTAATTTGACGCATTTATTAGTGATAATGTACGTAAATACAAAAGTATGACAAATAGTACGACACGAAGTTTAAATACCAAATGAAATTTTCAAAGCGAAATGCTCGTTGTTTCTGACTGGTATTTTTCCAGTAATTACTGCGTAACTAAGAGCATTAACGACCATCAATAACGGCATCGCTATAGTTTCTTTCAGCCTTACTATAACCAGATTGGTTTCTAATTTTTATATAGAAATTGTCATGAACAGGAAATACCTTTCACCAAGACTTCTTGGATTCAAACATCTTAAACCGAAACTTTCTGCACAATATATTTCTGGATCCTCTAAGAAGCAGAACTGTTTAGAAGTTTACGTTACTCATAATTAACAGGTAAAAAATTACGTTAAAAATTCAGTAATTGTAATGACCAAATATAATTTGTGTAAATGTAATTTACATCTGTTGTTGAGAGTGCACTTCATTCGCATTGGGAAACCTAGAGATTTCTTCATTAAATTGCAATTACTAGGATCTCAAATAAAATATAATTCTATTAAACATATTATTGGATGTTTATCCGTTGTTACATAAATAAATAAGTAAATAAATAGAAAAAAAAATTCCTTTACTCTCATTTATGCTTGAACTAATTTGCTGAAATATGTTGAATTATTAAAATTTCTGATAATTTTAATTAAGATCTTAAAAAGTCTGTGCTTTCAGCATAAAATTTACATTAAAAGAAAGACATTGAACGGTAACAAAGTATTTGGTAGTATGTTTTCTAAGGAAAATAGTAGTGCACATAATATGTTAATCCAAGATTTTAGTTACTGACAGTGTAAACGTGTGTTCATTCCTTACTCCTTTTGGTAGAAACAGAATTTTTACAATATTCTTTGCTTGTCCACTATGTTACTGAAAAGGGTAAAAATGAACTCATTCTTGCTAGAAAAGAGGATCCACTTTCATACGTGTGTCGTGGACATATGCTTTTTTCAACCATTGCAAAAAAATCTCTCAGGGTGAATGCGTGCGTATGATTTTCCTGGCTTTCCGCCAGATGCTTTTATTGCCATAAAGAGGCGAGGTACTAAAATCTTTCATAATGCTTTTATGTTTCTAGACTTCACTACTATGAAGAGTGATGATGGTAACGCTAAATGATAGAATGACGTTAGGCGAGAGCAGAAATATAAATCCTTTCACAGCAAAGATGTTAATAATTTCCCTTTCTCTGAATAACTTCCATAGAAAGAAACAAGAATTTTGTCCTTTTTATTCAAGAGCAAACAGATTTACATATACATAAAGTTTTATTCCTTTATAATTTTACAATGAAAGAACTAAATCCTTTGCTTTCAGTATGTATGTACCTATCTTGTCTCTTTCTTTCTAGCTTTCTTTATTTGAAACTATCTATCTATAACTATAAATGTTTCTATCGGCATTTGCTCTTGAAGTAACACGGCACTAGATATAAAAGTTTATATTTTAAATTTTATACATTTATTTATAATACATAAAATTTAGTAGTTAACTAAATTGACTAAATTGTATGATAACTTCTTAGACTATACTACATCTTACCTTTGACCGTTACGTTTATGAAATTAGTTTAACATCTTGTTATTAACTTCTGTGTTTCCAGGTAATTGTTACATCCCATGCCGAACTTTCAAATAACAACACAATACATAAAATAACTTTAAATATATCTCTCTGTATATGAAAACCACGACAATATATACGATTAAATGATTACGTTGCTCTAAAGAAATATAATGTTAATAATAAGTGAATATCAATTAAAATTTTAAATGGTTTATGCATATGAGCTATTTTTAAACCATCAATATTCACGCTATTTTAACGACTAACATCAATTTAATGATTAGTTTTAGTCAATAATAAGAATTCACTTAGATCAAAACAAAACGCAATAAGTATACATAATATATAATAAAAATACTTCCTGGACAAGTTTTGTAACGGAAGTTCTTATTATTATTCAAGAATCTGTTTTGTTTTTGAGACAGAAGCAAATACAAAAGCACACGAAACATATTCGTCGCTACGTTATGTATAGTTCTCTTGTATGTCTAGACAGTATTTGATTTTATTAAAGCAACATTCATACGATAGAGAAGCAATCTAATAAATTCAAGTTAGGATAGAACAGGGGACAGGATGAAAGAAGGAAGTTTGCAAGGGCCAGGTTTCTAATGTGATCTCTCCGTTTTAGTTTAGTGTTATTTAGTAGAAACCATGGATAAACCTCAGTCAGGATGGCGGGATTACCGGGTTTTAACACAGGAAGTTTCGAATACGAAACAAATTTATTATCAACTGAATTACAGTACGCAAAAGTAGAGTAATAAGGAAAGTAATTCACGGACAGATTTGTACACTTCTCTTGTACATTTGTACGCATGTGTATATCATCATGAATACATTTCAGAGCATTTAGTCGAAACACGTATTTCATAAATCATTATTTTAATTGTTGAAATACTTATGCCGAAATAAAATGTCTTTAATACTTTATGATCTCTACCTGATGAAAATATAGCTAACTGCTCCTTCACTAGATAGCTTCTATAGGTCCTTGATCTCCCTTCTAGCTTTCGCTCAAAGAAGGTGTCATGTTGCAATTATCTTCCAACGTCGCCTTTTCTGGCTTTCGAGACCAATGGACGCTCGATACTTTGTCTTAATTGAAACGAAGATAACTCTACTAACCTTTTTCACCAATTTTTGCAATTACGAAACAGCAAGAGGAGATGTAAAGGAGCAAGATAAATTGCTTAACCATAAACGCAATTTATGGTTTACGCTAAATCCAAATAGCGGAATTTTCACTATTTTAAAGCGGAAAGAGCGACCACTCTTGAAGAGCGATATTTTCGATCAAAAGAGTTGTTTCCAACGAAACACTCTTGCCTTCGATGAAACGTGTGCTCCTTTTTTATGGAGCTCCTTTCTTTTGAATGTAAGTAATTTTGCACACTTAAAAGAGTAATTTCTAATCTTATTATTGTGTCTTATTCTTCGATATCTCATTTTTAGAGTGGTTTATATTTAATTTTTTAATTTTAGAGTGGTTTATTTCTAATCTTTTTAGTGTGATTTACAATGGATCATTGGCCATGCCTACTAATCAACTGTGTTCTCCGCCATTTGTAACTGTGAAGGTTATCGAAAGACTATGCTAGCTATGTTGTGAAATATATAGCGTTGTATTTAGTTAAACAGATAACAGAAAACATTAAAATATTTCTGTAAGAAAAATACTACTAGAAGACATCAGGAGTAAGATATGTATAGAGTGTCCCAACAAAAGCGTCGGATTTAATATGCTTAAAAACATATTGCATATTTACAAAATAAAAAATATATTTTTACGTAATTAGAATTGACAAATATTCCGATTTAAGAATGCAAAATGACATCCAGCAAACGTCCCTGACGACTTACTCTGCAGCACTTCTCTCTCGATGATTCATAATCACTTTTTAATAAATCTGCTGTACGATGTGGCTGATGATGCGTTCAATTTCCTTCTTGAGTTCTTACACTGCTCGAGAGTGTTTGTCTTTGATTTCAGAAATCCTAATGGAAGTAGTCGAAAGGTTAGAGTAAGTTCGCATGGCCTATCTGGCCAGTTTTGGTTACCATTGCGAGAAAGGACTCGGCCCGCAGCAAAACACAAAAGGGAACCTGTGGTTGAATTGGCATCACTATTCTTGCAAGACATGTTGCACAAGTCAAATTTGGCATTATTAAATCGGAACATTTGTCTGTTGTAATGATGTAAAATCTTTTTACATGTTGTAATGATGTTAATTTTTAAAAAGTATCTGTTAAGCATATTAAATTGGACGCTTTTGCTGGGACACCCTGCAAGAATTCTTTGAACGTTGGTCTCAAGTACCTGACGAAAGAAACCATTTCTAAGGCTTATTATTCGTGTCGAGCGGCTAGCTGAGGGGTTAAGGTGTTGGATATCTGGCCCCGAAGGTACCAGGTTCAAATCTCTCCCAGCTTTGTTTTTTACTCTTTCATTCACAAGTACATTATATTTCTTTCTTACTACTTATGAATTAATGCTCTCTTTTGCATATTTTTACATTTTTAACATTTTGTGTTCAACAGATGAAAAAATCATTTGAATACATGGAAATTCACCTAAAATGTGTTTATATTCTCATTGAAATAGACAACCTTAAATTCCGTCTTTTTTGAGGGGAAATTTCTCACCTCTTCTCCGATGAAAATTTACTCTAAGAGTGTAGTCCCTCTTTCCGCTTAAATCAAGCGGAATTTGATTTAGTGTGTAGAGAGATCAAGCTTTTGAATTTTATGCTTGAGCGCTTTACTTCTTTTTAAGCTATAAGCCTATATATATCTACCTTTGTATCTGTCTACAGCAGGTAAGGGGAGGACACGTTCCGGGCTTCATTG
Organism: Lepisma saccharinum; assembly: GCA_022664845.1. Classification (NCBI taxonomy): domain Eukaryota; kingdom Metazoa; phylum Arthropoda; class Insecta; order Zygentoma; family Lepismatidae; genus Lepisma; species Lepisma saccharinum. Next base: position 69,831 of record JAGDQP010000860.1, read on the forward strand.
AATTATGCTGGCCAGCATGCTACTTATGTTACTAAATATAACAAAGGAGAATCTTATTCAAAGTTGTTGATTTGACAGAATCAGTCCTGTGTCACTAATCAGTGCTATTCAGTAGAGCACAAGAATTGCAAACTAGACCACAATTAACTTATCGTATGAAATTCAAGTCTTTTGTTTATGTTTGAGCTTACATGTGTTTGAATTATGTCTATTTAAGTAATTTTGCGGTCTAATGAAGAATACAACGAAGCATACTGCACAGAAATTTTAGCCGAAGCTCTATTATCGTATTCATTACGAACGTTATCTTAAAGGAAAGGTCGCTTTTAGTAAAAGTAGATGTTCTATTACAAACTGCTCTGTTGGATGTAAAATAGAATCGGTATCGCCAACAGAATAAAATATCACTTCTTCAAAAGAATGACCTGTTCTTTTAACGATATGCTCTATAGTTGAGTTCTGGGCATGGACATTTGTGAATTTTAGAAACTTAACAGCTTACAGAATCATAGAGAGTCGAATTATTAGTTACTATAATTACCTCAAAATATAAAATTTATCAAAAAGAAGAAATGCTATTTCTTTCAAGTCATTCGTATGATAATGTCCACGATTGAAGAAGGCAACTGACTGTCATTAGCTTCTACAGGGCTAACTTGTAGTTGAATTAGCATTCTAACATCTTTGTTCATTAAATACAAGTTTGTAAGCTCTATTTTCGTATATGCAGCTCCTCTCTCGTGAAATAACAAACGGATTTTAATCCTACACTTGTATGCAGCCTATAAAAAGTTTCGATCCAAACACACAAGGATTAATCTAAGGGAAAGTGAAACCTCCTAATTTTAACAAGTTAGCACAATGATCGTTGTATAATCTTATGATCTTTTTTTCGCTGTCGTACCTAAATGCTTCCGTGCATTATAATTTAAATTTATATTCCTTAAAACTGCATATACAAAAATGTAATTATAAATAAAAAAAAGCTGTAATGCACGGAAGCATTTATGTAAGAAAGGGTAAAAGACAGATCATAGCTTATCCAACGAGCATTGTGCTTGATTGACCTAATTTGGAGGTTTCACTTTCCCTCAGATTAAGCCTTGCGTGTTTGCAACCAAATTTCCTCTTAAGTTGAGTTGGTTGCATACCAGTGTAGGATACGAACATGTAATAGCTTCATAATATACGAAAATAGAACTTACATACAAACTTATGATCTAAAGATCACATATTTCGAGAATGCTATATGACACGTTGTTAATAGTCTGCCTTATTTCTCTCGTATTTTTTTCACTTATGTGTTCTTCATGGCCATTTAGGCAAGTGTGACACAAGTGCTAATTGCTTGACATCTGAAACACACAAAAAATAGACACTGGTAACTATGTTAAAATACTATATCATGCATATACAAATCAATTCATTTTATTAAACACAATAACAATTACGTGAAAGCAGATATTAATATTTCTAGTTCTAAGAAGCATGAGAAGAGTAGAAAACTCATGCAAATCCATGGAATAGCGTACAACGATGTCAGCCGTGACGTATACATTTAATATATAATGTGTTGTGCGTTCGTCTCCAGTAGTTAGTTTGTGCATTTTGCTCTTTTAGTACGTCCGAATTAAATAACTTTTTTGCTTAGTAAGACCACAATAAAATATTCTTATACCACGCTATTTAGTGGTTATGGTCTTCAAATCAGCACTGGTATATTAAACTGATTTGAGTCTTGCTGACAAGTATCTTGGCTAAAGGTTTTCAGGATTTTCTTGTTTTATTAGTCAAATATCGGTATGATACTTTAAGTAAGGCCTTGGCCATACCTCTGATCTTCCTTCCGTCACAGATGTCGACATATAGAACTATTTACTTCGATACAATATGAAACAAAAAGAGGACTATATCAGAACGCCCACTTGTCAGATCGCCCACTTCTGAAAATGGTCAGAACGCCCACAGAAACGGTCAGATCGCCCATTCTTGAAAACGGTCAGAACGCCCACTTTAAAACTTATCGGAAAGCCCACCAAAATGATCAGAATCCCCACAGGTTAGAAAATACAAAGCCTACCAAGGTACACAGTTAACACTTCAATTTGTTGCAGTTTAATAGATATATTAAATTGATATTGAACAAACATAATGGAAAAAATCTCCGGAAAACGTTTACAAAGTCTAGTAGTCAGAACGTCCACTCTTACACAAGTGAACTGGAGTCATGTCGTGGGCTGTGCACATACGCTACCACCAGGGTACAGCAGCGAGTATACTATTTATATTTATATGATAATGTTGCGTTCGAATGTGTTTCTTTTCCTAAGTATAATTATCTGCTATGTGTTATTATGTTGTTATATTATGTGCACTCATAATAATAGCTTGGTATATATATTTATGTTTGAGTGGAAGAAAAGTATAGTGCCCATAAACCCACCATAGTAAATAAGGCGAAATAAATGAAAATATCATTACAACAAACACTAATAAACGATCCTTAAAATGTGGCTATCTGAACAAACATGGGCACAGGGGTAAAATTTCATTCTAAAAACGGTAAAATTATTTTGTACGTTTGAAAAAGACTATTACTAAATTTGTATTTCTCAATAAGTGTAATATATCACCTTAGAAAAACGCATCACAAGCGAAATCTATAACATAGTAGAAAAGGGAAATTAAAAACACGTCACATTAAAGCAATATGAACGAAATAAAATATTCGTTGAAATATAATTTAAAATTCAAGCTGTTTTCAACGTGCAAATGAAAACATGATAAATGTAGTTAATTTCATTCTATTAGCTTTTAAGTACACTTTTTATTTAATTAACTTGGAACGACACATATGAAGCGTACTTTAAGGAACCATTATCATATTGAACCGTTTTCTATCCACTGCTCCACATCTATCCCTTTCCTTTCCACATATCTTGCTCAGCTGCAATTCTCATCAATGTAGCTCCTGAAAAACCTTTAATTTCATCTAACCATCTTGCATTTGGACGTCGTATCGGTCGTTTCTTTCTTCTCTGAGAATCCAATGCAATACATTAGTCGTCCATAGTTGTTTATATCATGCACCTCATTATAACTCTTTGTGTGAGTCTTTACCTTTAAATCGTTTGCGTATTCAAGTTTCACAGCCGTACATCATCACAGATAATATACATTGATTATCAACTTTACTCCTGAGACACATTGGTAGTTTGCTTTTGGAAATAAAATGTGATCTTCCAAGCGAGCTCCACGCCATTTTCTATTTATTTCACCCGTTAACTTAGCATACGTTGATATGAGCTGCTCTGGGTAAACATACTCATTAACTATGCCTATTTTCTCTCCGTGAATCAATATTTCCTTTTTTGGAGGATGTTGATTGTACATTACTTTTATTTTACTTAAATTAATTTTAAGACTTATTTTCGAATTTCAGTGGGCGTTTTGACCGGTGGGTGTTCTGACGGGTCTATGTCAGAACGCCCACTGGTCAGATCGCCCACTTCTGAAAATGGTCAGAACGCCCGCAGAAACGGTCAGATCGCCCACAGAAACGGGTAAACACGCAAATCCAGAAATGGTCAGAGCGCCCACCGGTCAGAGCGCCCACTCGTAAATATGGCAACAACGTTGGGTCTACGTCAGGCGCCCACTGGTCAGATCGCCCACTTCTGAAAATGGCCAGGACGCCCACAGAAACGGTCAGATCCCAAACTTCTGAAAATGGCCAGAACGCCCACAGAAACGGTCAGATCGCCCACCAGAACGACAAAACACCAAATTCAGAAATAGTCAGAGTTCCTACCGGTCAGAACGCCCACCGAAACTCTAAAATAAGTCTTAAAATGAATTTAAGTAAAATAAAAGTAATGTACAATCAACATGCTGCAAAGAAGGAAATATTGATTCACGGAGAGACAATAGACATAGTTAATGAGTATGTTTACTCAGAGCAGCTCAAATCAACGTATGCTAAGTTGATGGATGAAATAAATAGAAAATGCAAATGCCGTGGAGCTCGTTTGGAAGAACATATCTTATTTTCAAAAGAAAACTACCAATGTGTCCCAAGAGTAAAGTTTTTAAGCAATGTCTCTTACCTGTGATGATATACGGCTGTGAAACTTGGACATTGAAAGCGCAAACGACTCAAAGATAAAGACCCACAGAAAGAATTATGATGAGATGCATGATAGGAACAACTATGAACGACTAATGTATTACATTGGATTACCAGAGGAAATAAACGACCGAGACGACGTCCAAATGCAAGATGGTTAGATGAAATTACACGTTTTTCAGGAGCTACATTCATGAGGACTGCAGCTGAGCGAGATACGTGGATAGAAAAGGGGGATGCTTTTATCCAGCAGTGGATAGAAAACGGCTGAATATGATAATTATTCCTTAAATTACGCTTCATATGTGCCTTTCCAAGGTAATTAAATAAAAATTGTACTTACAAGCTAATATAATGAAATTAACTACATTCATCATGTTTTCATTTGCACGTTGAAAACACCTTGAATTTTAAATTATATTTCAACGAATATTTTATTTAGTTCGTATTGCTTTAATGTGACGTGTTTTCAATTTCCCTTTTCCACTATGATATGGATTTCGCTTCTGATGCGCTTTTCTAAGGCGATATATTACACATAATAATATAACAACATAATAACACATAGCAGATAATTATACTTAGGAAAAGAAACACACAATCGCAACATTATCATATAAATATTATACTCGCTGCTGTAGTTTATGTGCACAGCTCCCGACCCGACTCCGACTCACTTGTTTAAGAGTGAGCGTTCTGACTGGTAGACTTTGTGAACGTTTTCCCGAGTTTTTTTCATTATGTTTTTTTCAGTATCGATTTAATATAAGTATTAAACTGCAAAAAAATAAAGTATTAACCGTGTACCTTGTTAGGGTTTGTATTTTCTAACCTGTGGAGATCCTGATCATTTTGGTGAGCGTTCTGACCCTTTTTAATGGGCGTTCTGCCCGTTTCTGTGGGCGTTCTGACCATTTTCAGAAGTGGGCGATCTGACCAGTGGGCGTTTGACCATTTTTACGAGTGGGCGATCTGACCAGTGGGCGTTCTGACCGATTATGCATTTGGGCGTTCTGACCATTTTGGTGAACGTTGTTGCCATTTTTACGAGTGGGCGTTCTGACCAGTGGGCGCTCTGACCATTTCTGAGTTTGCATGTTTTCCTATTTTGGTGGGCGATCTGACTATTTTTGTGGGCGTTCTGACCACTTTCAGAAGTGGGCGATCTGACCAGTGGGCGTTCTGAGATAGTCCCGTTCTGATCATTTCTGAATTTGTGTGTTTTGCCGTTTTGGTGGGCGATCTTATCGTTTCTGTGGGCATTCTGACCATTTTCAGAAGTGGGCGATCTGACCAGTGGGCGTTCTGACATAGACCCACATAAAGCATACATGGTAGCGTGACTAAATCCTGACTTTGTGTATCTTTACTATTTACTAGAGTCATCACCATACAACACTCACCCTTCCCTTGGATAAATAAAGATTATCCCACAAAACAACAAAAAGAGTACCATCTAATGTCACCAATTCGATATTAAAACGAAATATGAAAAGTTTGATCTTTTGAGACGTTAGGTGTAAACAAAGTAACCTAAAACCTATGTATACTTTCAAAAACAAGTCTTCTTCTAAAAATCAATTCGTTAAAAAAGAATTTACATATTACACATAGGTTAAGTTTCGTCCAATATCTTGTGAAGTTATTTTCACATAAACACGATTGGATGGATACACTAATAACACAGATAGTAGTAAGGTATTCTTCCTGCTTCTATATCTTAACAAACTTAATCGTAGAGGACCATAGAAGTGAATTCTTCTAAACCAATGTTTTCACATGCATAGTATGATACACTATTAGTAGTATGGATTCTTCTGATCTAAGGCTTCAACTGCTCAACACAGCCACATAACAAAATTCGGAGTACAAATTCTTCTGATTCAGACCTTCAACTGCTCAACACAGCTAATTAACAAATTTCGGAGTACGGATTCTGATGATCCAGAACTGTATACTATAATCGGAGTAACGGGAGCTCTACTCTCCCAGGTCTATCCTTATGCATATCGTATATAACATTTCCTACCAACCATTATAGAAGGTCTATATCCATTAAACGGCAGAATGTAAGTACACTTCATAGAAATTTGTACAGCAATCCTAGTGGAAATGTGGATCGATGTTCTAAACTGCGTTATTTTGCTATATCTTAATAATAAAAGATTGATACTTATTATATTGTGAAAAGGCTTTCTGTGTCAGCTTTCTATACTATAGCCTATATAAAACAATGTGCAACATTGCTCGTAAGATATAGCTTTAATAAATGTATTCTTTTCACAATCTCATATTGAATCCTTCCTGAAGTGTTCATTCTTACTAAATAACTTTAACAAGAAATTTTAAATCTGAACGTCCAATTACTTCTAAATGATTTCATAATAAATGTTAAACATGAAGTCCAATTCAGTAGAAATACATGCATATGAAAACTCACTTGCAAATCTTCATATTAAAAAATGTCGACATGTAGAACTATTTACTTCGATACGATATAAAACAAAAAGCACACATGACAGTGTGACTTTGTCTATCTTAACTAGTTACTAGTGAGATCACCATACAACACCTTCCGAAGTTCAAATGGATTCTCACGGTATGTTTGTTTTTTCCACTGCATATCACACAGACAACTGCAGTTTTCGCAGACGATTCATTCATCAAATAGTGTGGAGGACAATGGAATCTATTGAAGCACAAAACTAACTTTTTTCTCTTTTGACATTTGTGGTTTTGGGATTAACCGCCTCAATTAATTGCTTCGCACGAAGATCGTAGATAAATGAATACGAATGTGCAAAGTTACGGAGTGTTTGAACTTTCAATTAACGTTAGATACAACTGGCTAAATACAAAAATGTATGTAATTTAAATTATAAATTATATAACATTCTCTTCAGAGTTACAAAAGTAACGAAAACGTACCGTTTCACTTTATAAGTAAATAATAAGATTCTAACAAGTACAAATTACACACAATATTTTTGGCTTTGTTTCTCCGTCCCCGTTAGTATTATTTCTCTATATGAAGTTATGAATTAAATTTCCGAAAGGGACAGCTCGTTTTTCTCGCATTTAAGAAAACGAAGTTCATAAAAGTTTCCAGGCTTTGCCTTATTTATGATTGAAGGTGAATTGGGAATATATTTGTGTAACTTCCTGCCCTAAAAACGTCTTTCAGTATCTCATTTCAAGCTCTTATCTATGATTTAAAGCAAGAACAAAATTGGTCATTGGGAAATATATTACTTTAGTTTTCCACTTATGAACCTTTTTCAGTATATTTATTATTAGAAGGCCAATTGCTTTGTGAAGTGTCGGTAGTCAGTAGACAGTATGGCCATAAGACTAGAACTGTATGATTAGTGAGCGTAGGCCCGCCTACCTATCTTTCGACTTGTTTAGTGAGGTTATGTATAAGTATTTGTGTCCCACTGTTCCACTTCCCTGTCGTCTAATCGATTTTAACAGAATGCTCAGATAGATGTTTAGCCCAGAGATATAAAACTTATGTTCAGCTGGAGTTTTTCAAATACAATGGCAACCTGCCAAGTATGGAATTTGTGATCAGACAGTCCTTTTTCAAGTTTTGCTTGTATATGTTTCGGAGCACTCCAGCAATAAAAAAGAAATCTACAGTTTGATATATTTAAAACGACCTGAAAGTTTGTTATAAACAATTGAATATTTACCGATTTAGTTTCAAAGTTGAAAAGTACACGAGATTTGTTCAAGTTTGTAATCAGGAAGATCATTTGTGATAACACTGTAATATAACAATACACTTATTATATTACAGGATCTCAAATATTTGTTAGTTTAATCACCTATTTTAATTTTCATAATTTTGGTAACAGATAGTTGTAAGATATTTCTCCAAAGTGAGTTAGCCTAGTTTTGGGCTACGTTTATGACATCCACGAATCGAAATTTATATCAACATATCAACACCTAAGGATTATATTGTTGTATCTCCGAAGAAATTTAGTAGGAGATACGACAATATAATCCTCAGAAATCGATATAAGGCTATATTTAATTATGAGATTATATTGAATACTATACATATGTGCGAATCACTATAAATGTTTATACCTAAGTACTGAACACAATCCTTTAGTATTCCGGAAATTATAAGCTAAAATGTCTCCAATATTTAGTTTAAAGTAACTTGTTATGATATATTTTGAAACGTATGTGTCTTTATCAGTAAATACACGACCATAATAACCTTACTGGTTCTAGTAATGTCAGTAGTAGTAGTAGTATCATAATTTCCTAACTGGTCCTATCTCTACATACAAACTGGCTATGAGAGAAGTTTCAGACTAATGAAATTGTCTGTTCTCGCTGGAATGTTATTAGAATATATTCTTACATCTAACCCCTGTTCGTTTTCCTTTCAGTCTAATTTTCTCGTCAAGAAAAACTATTTATCAGCCTCCACTAAAACTTAGTTTATAGAGCTTTGAGACCTGACAAAGAAAACTTTTTATCTGAGATTTCTAAAACAATAAATATTATGAAGTAGTATTATATATGTACATACTAAAACTCAATTTCACATACTAAGGGTCAATCCCAGTGGGGTTTTCGGGAAAACCGACTGCGATTGAGCCTTAATGTTTTAAGAATTCAATAACATCTGGATAAAGAACATTATCTATTTTTGAAATGGCACATGTATATCAGATCTGCAGTGATAAGAATTGTAATCTATAATCGTTATCTTTCACTTAATATACAAAATTTGAGTTCTACCAGACATCAGTAAACCAAATCAAGAAACAAATCATAGTATTCCAAATTAATCATGAATCTTCAACCAAGATGCCCAACAAATATTCGAGGCTTCTAAACCTCTTGATATGCAAACTAATAATATCTCAATAAAACGAATAAAGCTTGGTCACGTTCGATAACCCACAGGTCATAAATTGACTATACTACTTTATCGCGACATTTTGTTATAATTGTCTTACAGAAGACTTTCTAAATAATGGAGATTTACCCGAAGATTATACATGATCAATCATTCCTCTGTCAAATGTTTAAGACGTTAAGTTATAAAAATGTGAGGAAAACAAAATTGGTATTATTTTTATAGAATAAAAGGGTACAAGAAAAAATCAACAAAAAAACACCGAAATCTGTCACTTGTTCAAAGGTTTGCGAAGTAACTAATAATCTTTATTTAACATATATGGTTGGTTATCACAATGCAATGATAAACATATAACAACAGTTAATGACCATAGTAATGAAATAAATTGCTGTAAGGCATCCAGAGACGAAATTGCATGTGACTGTAAGACTATTATAATAATGATTACATCATAAAACTGCAAAAACTATGCTAGTTTTATTATATTCAATTCAATAAATTGTGAATCAATCATGAAGCAATTAAGAGTTCGTGAACCTGAGGAAAAACATTTAACCTGAGGGAAATACTTCGTATTAATAAACTGTATGCGTCATCAGCAATATCTTCTTATATGGTAAGAGCTTTGTAGTAGGTTTTGACAACTGGATGTTGGCAGAACTTGCTTCGAACCTTAGGTCGTCGTGTTTTGCTTGAAGGCTTGGTACTGGGTTGGTATAAACTTGCCCTGATCCCATTTCTTAGTTTGTCAACGTGCTAAATGTCTCAACAGCAATGATGTAGGATTCTCATACTCCTTTATCAGTAGACCTTACGTTATTGTACAGATATGTCTTCTATCAATGAGAATTTTATTCGACGTATTCCATAAGGACATTTCTATACGGTGTTTGGTAGGATCTCCACGTACAGAACATGCTACAACTTTTTTCTTGTGGAAATTGTTAATAATATTATTATGATAAAAATATTGACTTTGATTGTTTTAAATATAAACAATGTACTTAGATTACTTTTCCATGGGAAAACAAAATTTGAAAGTCACTTATAAGGCACAAGGATTGATATTTCGTAATATTTAATGTATTTAATATTATATTTCAGACTCTAAACTAACAAATGGCTCTAGAATCTCTATTTTCATTTTTTACACTTCGATTGTTCCTTGCTTGTATCCTTCAATTGCCAAAATGATTCAAATAAACCAAATTACTTTTAATAATTTCCGATGAATGTCAAATCCAACTCAAGCGAGATGTTTCAAAGAGGTAACCACATACCAGTAACAATAACCAAATTATAAAAAGAAATAACCCCAAATTATTTTTTTTAAATTAATGTTCTCTGATTTAATTAATTTTATTTACTCTTACAATTTTCAGATGCAAGTGTCAAGATATTTTGCATAACTGCGTTGCAAATATGAACATGCAGATATACATTTAAAATTTGAATTCTGTAACCAATAATTCGGGCCTAACTTACCCTCGTGCGATCTTAAACGGGAGTAACGTTTTACTCGATTTGCTGTTTCGGGGTGTTTCAATGTTCACTGTAATGAATCTTACAAATGGGAGACACTATCCTAATGATGACGAGGAAGAAACTTAAAGGAGAATCATTTGTCATTGTCATCCAGACGAAAAATCGCAGACAAAATCTAACGAAACAAAGTATTGAATACATTATCTCACAGAACAAATTTTTCACATCGAAATTTGTTTCTACTTCTAGAACTACTTTCGTTGCATGTTTCAGGTCAACCAATGGGATTATTTTATTACTTTGAACATTCATTGGTAGAGAAATCCACGTTTAGCTATTTCCAGAACCAATACGAGTGTAGAATTTGTTCTCTATGTAGTATAATAATGGATACTTTAGTCAGATCAATAAAACGCTCGTGAATAATTACCTTTTACACTCGAGGAGAATTTAGTTATTTGCGTTTGATAATAATAGTACAAATAATAATTTTAAGAATTTAGTTAAAGCGTCAGGAGACATAAGAACCTTATGGCACATTTTATCAGAAGTAAGATTCAGAATTCAGAAACAATGTTGCATTATAAAACTGTTGTTCGCCGCTTATCTATCACTTTCACCTTTATGTAAGACTGTAATGTGTCAACCATCGACCCTTTTGAGCGCAGGTAGCCGGATGTCACGACCGTATTCTTTTTTTTGCTAGTGCTTGTGGCAGCAAATGTTTTTGCACATATTTGTTTTCAGTTTTTGTTACTTAAGCAAGAAGAATTAACACGGTTGTAAAACTTTAAAACAAAATTTTAAATGAAAGAAAAATCAAGTGTACTTGGTGATAATTGTTTTGTTTATTTGAAACATAAAGTGACTTTAATGTAATTTTATAAAACCTTTAGGTAACTTTGGCTTAGGCTGTATAGATAATGATGGGATGAATTTGTTTTTTTTTATTTATGGCCTTCTAGACATCTAAGTCTCATACCGCGATAGGAGAGGGGAAAGGATGCGGGAAGGTGTCCTCCAGGGCCAAAGTTGAAGGTACTAACCCAACATTTGTCTGATATGACTGAGGAAAACTCCGGTAAAACCTCAGGCAGGATGGTCGGACGCCTGGATTGAACCTACAACCTCCCGGATGCTAAGCCAATACTCTACTACTGAGCAACGGCCGCTTGGTGATGATGGGAAGAATTGGTGGAATGAAGAAAGTAGGAGGAAACGAGAGAACTCCGAGAAAATTTACGTTCATGGTGTTTGTCCACCACAAAGTCCACATGGCGTTATCAGGAATCCAACCTGCTCCAACGGCCCCTAGCACTAAAGGTGACCGCTCTACCATTGAGCTATTGTGACCCCTGGAACTGAAAGTAATTCGCAATTATAAAATCATGGCGATGTACGCAATTACCTTGTTTTAAGGTCATATGTGAGAATATTCTTCTAAATAATATGATAATTGTATGATATAAAATTGAATGATTAGATTTTGTAATGAAAATTGAATCATTGTAACTTACAATATCTTTCATTTACAATATGAACTTATTTTTATGTTATGTTCACTTTCCAGATTATCCAATAAGAACCACGAGAAACATTTACTGACATTGTAAGATTAACTTTCATCATTTTATGAAAAGTGATCATAATTTTATTTTATTATCAAATATGAGCCGAACGCCTAGCTTTGATGAAAGTCCGTCATGTCTAAGCAATTACATCCTTCTACGATCACTATTACTCAAACTGGAGTGAGGAAGATAGTAGGCTAGACACAAACCAGGAATTTACTTGGTGAAAGAAGAAATTGTAAATATAATTCAGGACTGCTAGCAGGGACGCCCGAACTTGCATATCTTCCTATTGCATATCGGAAGTTTGCAAAAATCACACTAGACCACTGGAGTCAGCTTGCCCAAATATTTAAGAGATATTTTAATACTAAAACTTCTTTCAATAAATATGGCTGTTAACACTACTGACGCAAGTTAATTGTATTTAAACGTAGGTAAATTTGAAATCAAGGAGCACCAGTTATAACTGAAATGTACTTACGATGTTTTGTTTCACAATACATTAGTAAAATGACATGTTTCACGTATGCTATATTGTTAATATGCTTAACAAGTCCTGAATACATTCAATCAATCTTTGAAAGTCAAAATTTTATTTTGTTATTTTGTTTCCAGACTCTGTGATTATGTATGAACTGGTCTAACATACAATTCCTCTGTCCATACGCCGTGAGCTACAGTCGCAGACTTCAGTAAGGACTGAAAAGACATATAGGTTTCCTAGAACTCCTTTCAGCGTCGCACAGTGAGGCCAATTCCAAAACAAAAACTGGACAAAAGTAAACAACTCAAGTAAATGATCTCAAAATCTGTACTCTGGGTTTTTTGGGTCTCTGATTACGAATCTGAAGTCAGACTTGCAAAATGTAACCCCCTTCATCCCCAACTGACAATCACTATTCATGAAACAGCGTGTCTATCGTGTTACAATTAAGATGCATATGGTCTTCATGTTTTTTTTATTGCTCATTACGAATTTGAAATATGTCTCAAAATATAACCCCTTTAATAACATTTTAACATTTCAGCGTATACTTAAATAATGTTTTCAATGAAATATTACGTTGTTTTTTTAATAAATGATTTCTGACTCGAAATTAGATTGTATGTAAATTGAGTAATAATTAAAAAATATATTTGCAAATGCTTTCTTATATAACGACGGAATTATGATATCACGTTATTTTTTGAGATATTACGTTGTAAAAGTGAGCTACCGATTTGTGTATCGATATTTGAATATATTAAATATATATTAAGGAAATACGAAGAAATATTTACAAATTAATTAAACCATAAATCAATTTATTATATTAAAAATGTAATTACAAAAAAATCTGTTTCATCGCCATGCGATAAATTTATAGATGCATAATATAACTTTTATGTCAAAAGATTCAATGAAAAGGGGGAAACTTTGGGCAGCTAATTTGTTTTATATTGACAAACATACATTTGACTATAACCTAAAATAAATCTGACAGCGGAACAAAACGGAACAACATCCTTTTTCATAATAACATATCATATTTTAACGCTTTAAATTAATACAAATCAATAACAATTATTGTTTCACTAATAATTTATATTTGATAAATTATTATTTCGTGACTTGTTTTTACATATTCTACGTACCTTCAGACGTTGATTCCATTTTATTTGATTATGTTTTGCTTCAATCTAAAGTTTTTATACAACTTTCAACACATCCGTCGTTTATTGCCTCAGTAACACAATCGATGCCAATCGAACAAAGGTAGCTTTGTAACCTGTTCTGGGGCAGGTAAAAGGAAGTAAACACTTTCATAAGTAATTTCTGACCATTACAGACGTACTGCAACCAACCCATCATGACAAACTCCCTAACTAGTTACTTGTTTTCTTTTTGGCCAGCTTTTTTGGAATCGGCCGCACTGTGCGTCGCCAGGGAAATACTAGACTGAAAATCCATGAATGGTACACTCTGCTGCCCTGCTCTTGTAAGAGTAATTGTGAGGGACTACATTCCGTAGACATGTGATGGCTCTGATTCATAAATTTACGTTAAATAAAAATTCGTATTTTGTTTAAGATCGTCATTCGCTATTACGTTTAGATCGGAAAACTATATTTTAGATGAAATATCAAAATTTTAATTTCAGACCGAAGAGGAAAAATTTGAATAAATTATGACGAGATTTATAATTCCTATATAAATCTTGTAGTATTGTAAGTTCTCAAATAAATATTCATACAGCAAACAGTTGAAGATATTATGGATACACAAATACAGTCGAGTTATAGGGTGAAATGTCTTAAGAGAAGGAATTGATCTTATAATTTCTCATTCCCGCATAAGAAAAGTAGGCCAAATTATTATTAATTCACGAAGATGCTGTCGACAGCAGACAGAGAAAAGTCATCGGAGAGTGAAGAATGAAGGAAATTAGGAGAAAAATATGGAAGCAAAATACGAAAGTTAATTAAAATGTTTGAATAGAGATAAATGTACGTTTCAGCATCGATTTTCGTTGACGCTTTTAAATCTCTTTCTCATCGACGTCAATCTTTCTGCTTGATGGAGTGAACAGTGATTGGATAAATCGCTTGTTGGTAGCTGCATCAGAAGGCTCAAGAAATAAGATCACATCTACTACACATAAGAGTGAAACTAAATGAACCGCTAAGAGCTGTAACTGTGTTTTTCGTTATTTGCTATAATCCTCGAAAATCCTTAAGACAGAACGTTTGTGTCTGTACAAAAGAAAATACATCTCTCTTAAACAAATACTTTTTAGGTTTTATGGCAATTTTCTACAAATATAGTAGTTTTCTAGATAAAGAAAAACTACAGAGAGAATAATATTAGGCCTGTTCTTTCAGATATTTACAGCCTAACAAATATATTATTATTCATCACTGAAAAGGAATTAGCATACTCTTGATGAAATATTGTGAATTTGCTTTAAATATACGAAAAAGGAATAAAATATGAGAGATAAAAACTAGGATTTCCGATATGTCTTTTTTCCTACAAAAACACCTCAATGATGCATAGAACTAATAACCGAATATGTAATTCGGATAGGTATTCCTGACACTGAATACTCCCAAGTGATGGTCATATATGAACATATTCTGCATTACTTCATAAACAAAATGTTTTGATGGTGTTTGGATAATATTTAAGTAAATCATACTGTTAGTAAGTAGCTCCTAAGCTTCAGAAATGGAAATTTCAGAATAATTTTTATGATAGAGTTGCATAAGAGAGAGCTTATGAGGTAATTGCCGATAATGAATTTGTACAATTAAAGGTTTGATTTTTTATCATCACGTGCCGAATACAAAACATGGTAACAAGTTTTTCTTGCCCTAAAAACTTGAAATAAGAGAGAAGACCGTAGAAACCTTCATATCATCTTATTTTAGCTAAATATATTGTACAGTAATCCAGTATTACATTGTCTGTAAGGCAGAATGTAAAGCAAGAGAGAGAAGATATGTCGCAAAGTAAAGGAAGAGAGCCCCAAGAAACCGAGCCATCCTAAGGAAATAGAAGACGCATTCAAGAAGAAAATTCAATCTTAACTTAGATGTTATCTAATCCTTATTTTGTTCCATTTCTTAGCAGAGAAAACGTCTGCTGCAGAAACTTTACTGAGTTCGCTGTATCTAAGTTTCTAAAGAACACGTTTGAAATTTATCTCAAGAAGGAATGGAAGCATTAATTCCCGAGAAGTCTTCGAACTTTGTACCTATGTATAAAGGTTTTAACATATTTCCTCAATTATGTAATTCCAATCACGCTGCTATACACAAAAGTAATAATTTTAATGTTATGTGCAATACACAAAAAAATACGAATTAGAAGGAATAATCTACAGAAAGAACATGCGAAGTCACTTATCTCAAATATTCCAAGAGCGTATTTAAACTTTTGAAGACCTATATTATTTCTCTATTTTTAGTTTGCTTGTGTCTACTGACTCTGGAAGTCAATTACTATAGTACCTCTAAGAGAAACCAGAATAAAAAGAAAGAAGAGAAATAATCAAGTGACTTACAATATGATTACTGTGCACCTTGAAACTTGATATATTTTCTTCTGAAATTGGAGTCATTCACACTACTTTCAATTAGATACCTTCACAGTATAGTATGGAAAAATGTATTGTTAAAGAAGGCTAGTTAGATTACAAACTTAAGACTTGCTAAGAATTATTCCGACATTACTATTCCTTTGCAGCAAATACATACAATAAGTGTAGGTTACGTATTATCTTTAGATAGGACTCTCGGTGGGAAAGATTACAAGCCACTCTGTATAACTGTTTCAAGTTCTCAATTGTATTACGAAACATTACTAATTAACCGTGCGGGAAAGCGGCTTCATATTCGGGAGGTCCTGGGTTTGATACCAGAGGCCGACCATCCTACCGGAGATTTTTTCCAGGCTTCAACTTAGGTTCTAACCGACCCCTTCCTGGATCCTTTTCTCTACCCTTTGCTGACCTGGCCCATAGATACCAAAAGACAAAAATGAATTCAATTCAATATAAATACACATTAAAATGTTTGGAAATAATCCTCCCTTTAAAGGAGAGTACGATCCTCCAAGCAAAACTCTGGTTACGGATCTGTTGTTGTGTCAGTTAAGAACTATTGATTGAACACGGGTACAAATTCAAGATACTTTACCTGTGGAAGGTTTTAAAGGCATTGTTACTCTATTTTAAATCTTGTGTAATGCAGGAAGATATAGATGTTTACTTTAGCAATCTCGTTTATCTGTTAAGCATCACATTTTATTCTGTAACTAATTATAGTACCTAATATTTAATAACCAAATTTCAATTTATTTAATTTTGTGTTCCTTTTTTAATACTAATTTATTATTCTGCGAAAACAAAGAAAACTGTTATGTAATTGAGTTATTATGCAACGTGAATATAGCAGAAAAATATTCATAAATGACAGAGAAGAAAAATAGCTTCTTGATATTTCTTCTCCTTTGAAGCTGCTTTCATTAATATAGTCAGTTCGTTGAATTATATCTAATTTGATCTGCTATGGATAAATTATGTTTAGTCTACCAAACAGCTTGGACATGTTGCTCTTTAAACGAGAATTATTTTATATAAAGAAAGTTATAGAATATGGAAACCTCTTACTTTAAACCGATGTGGAGACATTGAGCCCAATCAATATGTCTCCCGTTCTTCTGACAGGCTTTTCGTGTTCTTAGTTCCCCCAGGAAAATAGGTACTGGTTTGGCTGAAATCATGACCACTATCTTCTCTATTTGCTTTTATCGGAAGGTATGGTAATCCCTAGAACTTAGTCAAAAATGTTTTTCTCAGGCCGGAAACTTTAAGTTATGTTAATAGATTTACAAATGTGTAGAACTGTAAATGATTTTGTCTAAGAATATGAAATTTAATTCTCGAAATAGTTTTATTGTTTTGTAAATAAAAATGTTATTTCACATTAAGATCTGAGAATTACAGATTCTCACATGTAAATATTTCAAATAATTTTTCACGTGAAAATATGTTAATAAATAAATACATTTTGAAACCACTATCACTTGTGATAGCTATATATGATGTATAGGAGGACGTTCAGTTAAACTACTGTTTTCCTTAACATTTGTATGGTAATAATTATGTTTCCCTGTAGTTTTTGTGAAGTGGTTCGCCGCTTCATGAATATGCAATGTATGCTTGCAACTTTTAGACTCCTGACCGAAACTTCTTGGAACATCTCCAAGAGCTGAGAGATTTAAATCCATTGATAAATAGTCTGAAAAGATATAAATTTACGGGAATAACCACGCCTCTTTGTAACATTCAGAGAAAAACTAACTTCCATCTCTTTCTCTCTCTATCTGCATATTCTCTCTGTCTCACATACACTACATCTGATCTTCGATCTTTTAACTCTATATTCACCTTTCCCATTCGATGATTTACGTTTGAGCGTCCCTTTCGTAGTGCTAGAATTTGTTCAGTTTCATCTGAAATATTGTTAATATACTATGCTGCTTATTTACATTTGAATTTCATTGATAGCCTTTAGTACTCTCTTAGCAAATTAGGGGAAAGGGGAGGAATTTGGGAAGGAAGAGAGCCAGTTTTAACGTACGATCACGACATTAGCCTGGTATGACTGAAGAAGAAATATGTGAAAAGCCGTGGCTCAGGAACTTTGAAATACAATGTCAACTCTCTAGCAACTGACCGGTCGTTTCGTCTCATTTTGGTTCTGTCTCATTGCATGTACGCGTATACACAACACAATTAAATTTTAAAGGTGAAAATAAGTCACCTTTATAAAAAGTACACTGGAAGTAAAAATAAACATTATTTCAATCAAAATGTTCCATATATATAACAATTAACACAATTCTTCCATTATCAACAATTTTCAAGTATTAAGTACAAGATCTTGATAAGAAAGCAGGATTTTCTATAAAGATTATTATTTTGTCCTTTTATTAGTTTGCCCTATTTCGTATTTTAGAACAAAATGTAGGCTAATTCGGAACTTTGAGTTTTTTATTATCTCTGAAGAGATACTTGCCTTATCATCGTGCCAACTTCTCATTTGATATTTCAAAGAGTGTTGATAATTCCATCATTTAAAGTCGGTTAAAATAGTAATTATTTTCTGCAATCATCCTGGAAGATGACCAATGTTTTACTTCATTTAAGATTTCTTTTACATACGAATTTTAGTAGACATGCCATAGAACAATAATACAAAGTGATACTCTGCATACTTTCTATGGTATAAAAAATCGTGCTAGCATTTGGGGGTTGTTCCGAAGTTCATGCACTCCTGTATCATTCACTTCTAGTGCCACAATGCGTGTTGTAAACCAGGCATAACCGTTAGGTGGAACCGTGACTGCACTTTCCGATACTACAATGAATAGAAGTGTACCAGTGCTACTTATTCATGATGTTGTACGTTGCAAATTAGATAGAAAATTTGACCGTGTAATATAGTCCCTTTGTATTTGAATTATATATTTTCTTCTATTGAACTCTATGTATGAATAAAGATAGAAGCTGCACTTAATACTACCAAACAACTTCGGGGTGAACAAGCAAATATGATAGTCTCAAAATCAAAGCAGAGGACGAATGGATATACAAATACACGTATAATAATATTTTATTAAAAATCTAATTAGGTTTAAAAAAGTTGCTAAATTATATTTGGCTCAATAAACGTTTGGATACAAAAAGATGTTTATTATCCAATAAATCATCGTTGTTTATTTTACATCTCCCTACGCACAAAATGAGGAAAAATTAATGATGAAATTGGACAATAAATGCGTGAATGCATTACACACGTAATTTATTAGACCAACTTACACATTGCCCCAGAAATTAATTTTGGCGTATTTCATGGACAAAGAACTTGTAGAAGAAAATAACCTTTCCGTGAAAATTTCTCCAATTGGTGTGTCAGCAAGCTGTTTTTTGTATCTAAGCTTTCGATATTTCTGTCATTTTTTTCCCCTGAGACAAAATGTTGGCCTTGAATACCGAAGGTCTGCACGGATGAAGAAGAAATCGAGTAACTAGGTTGGCGCCATAAACAGAGATTTGGCTTGGATATCTGAAATGTGACCTAGAACAACCGAACAGTGTGTCAATATCAAAAACGTTACTCAAGGTCAATTCAAACAAGCTAGGGGGGGGGGAGTTATACCTAAAATTATAGTAAACAATTATTTTACTGTACTCATTGTAAGTTCATTTCTAACATTTCGCTTTTAATATGGCTGTTGTTAATGTAGCATTATATTCTTTCGTTTCAGTTATTAAGTAGAGAAATAGAATTCAGTTTCATATTTTGCGTTTGTGTTTGGACGAAACAGAACATTATGTTTCTTCAGCTTGTATCATTAAAGGAAATACAATTAACGAATAATTTTCCCTGAATGTCTCTTGAAACATTCTGATTGAAAACATTTTTGACCAAAATGTAATTTTATAAACTTAAAGGCAGACAAAGAAATATATAAAACTTAGATTAGAAAGCTAGAATTTATTAGAACACAATCAAATTTAATTTAAATTTTGAGCAGTCATACTTATTTTCATGTTTTATAGAAATTACTTCTAAAGAAAACATGAGATGGAGATATTGCATGTGACAAAGTTAAAGGTTAATAGAGACAAAACAACCACTAAGAGTTGGACAATCACCAAAAACCTCCATAATGATAGAAAATAGTAATATGTTAATTATGAGTCACATGAGAAAGGGAACACTACTAAATAAAAGTAATTTGCACTATAAATTGTCCACACAAAAAATATAAGTAAAAGGATAAAATACAGGCATACATACTTAAGTTCAAAGTTTGGGTATTTAAGTTTCAAGCTTTACAAGTTTATCACGGAAACATTCCATATTTGTTAATACCATTTTATCATTATCAGAGTTGAATATTCAGCAAAGGAAACGTAAGTAGCCATTTCAGTTAATACTTTAGTGACGTTTCACTCTTTTATTATTATGAATATTGTGCGCAAGTAATAAGAACATACGACACAAATAACCATGTTCATTAAATAATTCGCCATCAATAAACACATTGTCCGGGAAGACGAAGAGAAGACTAATTCCTTGGTGAGGCGAATCGTAATAAAGTTCTGGGAAAGTTACGGAAACGTGGTTACGTCATAGGTTTCTAGAAGTCGAGAATCTTGAGAACATTTGAAAGTTTTCTTGTTAAGTGCAAAAGCAAATGGATTAAAAAACAATTGTACACTTCTCGAAAACCCTCCCTTCAAAAAAGGACACGAGTAAGTTTTATAGTTTATTTATTGATTTTTTGTTTTTTTCTGTGATGTACTAACTCTGAGAGCAAGCGCTCCACAAGTACACCCTGGTGAGACAAACTTTCAATAGTACGAGCTAATTCAGAGGAAGGGAATGTAGAAAGAAGTGACGTCTTTTGCAAGTAGCATTTCGACATCCGGTATTAGAAGATACCTGTAAATAGCATACTAATTTATAAAGAGCGATCGAATCAAACTTCAAATACAGATTATATAATTAATGTCAATTCATAAGAAGTCCCGTTTGCCAAACATATTCTCAAGGATACACTGTAAACAACGGTTACTTTAAATTTTAAAAAAAGTCCTTATCTGTGTACTGAGAAACAGTTTTCTTAGAAATAAGATATATTTCAGCTATCTTATTTCTAAAATGATGTAGCTGGAAACGTGGCAAATTATAGTGTAGATATATCGTTGTCTGAAGCAAGTATCCTAGAAAATAAAAGATAGTCTACAATATAGCTGAGTTATGAATACAATTTCACTATTATAAGCAAATTTTATGTAAATATACTTTTATACACATAAATCAAAACCGAACTTCGAGGAAACAACGAACATTGTCCACATAGCCATGTAGAGATAACATACATTATATCACTAAATTCATTTGTATTTAAACCTTCGTAAATATTTCACTTTTACTTGCAAAACACCTTCTCTCTTATTGTTATACCGTGGTTGTAACATGCAACATTCTTTAAGAATAGGAAGGAGTAGTGCAAGTGTATTAGTAAGAAGTTAAAAAGAAATAATAGCCCCTTGCCATGAAACTTTAACTGCATCTTGATTGCTATTATGTGTTTGAAATGACAGGTAAGTAGAAAGATTGCAAAAGTCCATTACCTCCATAACGATGGAAGACAGCTGTTTGATCTTTTGATTAAATACAACTTCAGCTCGTAAACTTCAACTTCTAGGGATACAAGTTAAAAGGACTTTTAAGTGATTCTCTATCTTTCCACAGCATTTATCTTCAATTTATGTTTTTATATCTTTTCCTTTATGTGTCACGTTTAGCTTTAGTGTTGTGCTTTGCGTGTTGGAATTGTTATGCAGCTAACTTTTCAATTACAAACAAGAAAATCGTTATGCGGACAACCGCATAAAAGGACAATTACGTTACCAGTTATCTGATATTATAACTTAGTTATTAAAAAGGCATTAAGCCCATTACTTTGTAAATTAAATGTATAAGGTACAGAAGAAAGATGCTTATTAGTAGTTAAAACAGGAAAACAGCTGGTTAATAATAATTCAGACAAGCACAACTAATAAGGCAAAGTTTCCATATACTGTTAAAAAGTTTTTAGGTGCTCTTCTGGGAAAAGGTCATCCAACTGGCTACATTAATTTTCCTGGTAAGTGTATTGGTGAAAACAAGAAATTTGCATTTTACAGGTGAGTTATAAGTAAGAGAACACTGGAAGATAGTTTTTACTGAATACACTGAAGAACTGAAAATATTTTTGCATAATTATAATAATATTACTACTGCTAGTACTACTACTATCATTTCAAGGTTCGCCTTTAGGCCCTCTATTGTTCAATACATACAACAATGATTTATGTGATAGAATTAGAAATATTTAATTTACTTTTGTATACTGACGACCTAAATATATTTAGAGAAGTCAATAACCTTACAGACAGTTACCTTCTTTAAACAGACATTGATAAAATTGATGAGTTTTGTATTTTAAAAATTATATAAATTAGCATACAGAAAACCAAATATATAAGTTTTACGTAAAACTCGCAATATTAGTCAAGCTCATACAAAGTGAGAGATGTTGAAATAGGGAAAGTCGAAACTATTGAGGACTTGGACATTATTTTTGATTCTAACTTGAACTTTAATAATTATATCAATGGTCTTACCAGGTATTACAAAAAATAGGAGTATATTTTCAAAATTGTCATAACCCTCTGTAATGTCATCCATTTGTTTTATACTGGTATTTAATCCTTGTATTAGTAAAGGGTTGGGTGAGTTTTGCCACACAACATGATGAAAATTAGCAAACTGTTCTGTTCAAAATATTTTAAAATGTGGCCAGAGTTTTGTAGTTTCTTGGCATTATCCGATTTCTCTATTTTCGTACTTTTTTCAATAACACAATCCATTAAAAGTTTTAAATATTGTGAGACATCTTTAAAAACTAAATTAAATTTTTTTTTTTTTTCCATTTGGATATGAATTATATATCGATCGCTGTAGACCAGTAATACTTTATTCAAAGTACCGTAAGCGAAGGCTACTTGAGCTACGTGAGCGAAGGCATATATTTAATCCCAAAATGAAAAAATATTTTCCTAAATCTATGTTAAACATTTGACCAACATCAATATCAACTCAGTTTACAGTGAATACGCAGAAGATTCGCCGTGAATTAAGAAATTATTTACGTTTGTCACTCATTACAAATGGTTTTTGAACATGTTGTTCTTTTGCGCTTATGTAGCATGTAACGGAGCAAGTAAGAATTGTTTATGATATGTTGCAGGCAACCCCCGCGACTCATACTACAGATGAAAGTGTTGCACGGCGAACTGTAAACTTGTATGTGAAAAGAATGACATTATTGTTGTCATTCGAATTGCATACAAACTGATTTTGACCACGTCATTGCAACATGTCGCTCTTTTAGTACACTATACCTTGTGGATATATCTGTACCATATGCAAAATGTTTAGTTTATCTCAGAAGGCAATTCTGAGAGATGTAAATACATCTTATTAAAACGTTTTTAAACCAAAATGAGTAGAAATAGTGAAAATCAAGAATGTACATGAATTTGATGGATTTAAGTAGTACTACTCTGTGGTATAAGAGTTTCGTGTAATAATCTTTGTGTTGAACATTCTTGGCTGTGAAAAGTGGAATGAAGATATAGCAGAGAACATTTTATAGCGTGTACTACTTTGAGTGAATGAGAGGTAAATAGTAATATTTTTTGTCCCTGCAAGGATGTGTTTGATGAAGACATTTTGGCATCCATCCAAAGGCAGTGAGAGATTTTCTAGAATGTAGTCTGGACTTTTAAGGAAAACGAGAGACTATTATTTTTCCTGCTTAATACAGCTTTAGCACACTCTCTTTGAACACTGTCGTAGCACATAGAAGAAGTGCGGTTTAAGCTGCTTTTTGTTCTAATTCAGTTTCGTTAAGATTTGCAAATATATTAAGTGAGGTAATCATATTTGCTTTTATTCTCTTCAACTTTTATGAGCAGTTGTTTGATCACATTTTAGAATTGTTCGCACATTAGTTGGAAAATTTAAAAAAATAAAATAAATAAATTAGAAGTTATGATATATAGTAGTATATTGTATAGACATTGCAGTATTGTATATTTCTTATGGTTTATGAGATTGTACCCAACTATGCCAAAAATAAGCAAAACATTTCACGATAGCACAATGTTGCTTGTGAGGAGGCCAGAAAGTTTGCTTAGTGGTCATGAAAATACGTAATATGATTTCATGGAAATGAACAGCAGTACAATTAAGTTTCTTCCCATTTAATAGCTATATGCTTAATTGCAAATCATGTCACGAGTGTTACCTTTTTTATGTTGTAGCAATATGTTGTCTTTGTATTAAATCAAGTCATTAATAAGAAATGCGCTATTTAAATCCTACCAAGACGTTCTAAATTGTTATTAACATTCTTTTTGCTTTTAATCTTAATATTTACTATAGTAACACTCATGAGCATTAATATAACCAAGGATTCATAAAAATACTTAGTCCTGAAAATTAATTATTTTAAAGTATTTACAAAATACCCAAATTCAGTAATCATACAAAGACCCAACCACATGCTATGTGATAGTTTGGTTATCTTAGTGATCAAATGTACTAATATGGCAACATTATAATTAATTTGCAGTAAATGGGACAGAATAGCGTGATTAACTCTGATGAGAATATTTCAAATACCTACCATATTTTAGAAGTATTTGGAAGCTTAAAGACCACGTATCACATTTTTCAAATTCCCGTTGTCGATAAGGAAACAGGAAACGATATGACTACCTCTGACTTTAATGTGACCAATATTTTATCCACGGAATAAAAACATGAAGGGTAACGCTCTTGAGGTAACTGTCATGGGACAAATTATACCGTAATGATGAACATTTTCCGAAGGGAAAATGCTTTCTTATTTCTAAAACTCAATAATACATGTCATTAACGTAATCAATTGACGTTTAGCTTTTATTCAATGTTTTACATAAAAACAGTATTTATAAACCATAATGTATCATCCTTTGTCTGCAAATTTTGGCAACTCTTACACTTAATAATTTATTTAAAAGACTAATGTACTTTAAAAGATAGTTCGTTTTGCTGGTTTGTATTCATTATAAATTTGTGTAAAAGTTCAAATAAAAGTTGAAGTTATTTAACCAAAAGTTACCAATGTATTGTAAATTTTAGTATCCGGACAGCAAACCGGCAAAAGGTTTCAATGAATCTATTTGAGAACTTCATGTTTCATCTTATATTTCTGATTCCGTCTTTTAAGAATATTCTCAAGACTTCATCAATCTGTATGCAACAGCTTATCAATCCATTATATTGTAAGTCGAAACTAATAAATGAAATATAAAAGCATGCTACATGTACATGTAGTTAGATGAGAATAAAAACATATTAGAATACGTTTTATAACAAGAAATATAAGTGCTGTAGTGATATGTAATTCTATTTGTTCTGTACTGTATTACTGTAAAATGAACAACACGTATAGAGTACAGTAACTCACCATGTTTAGACAACAAAGAAACACTAGGTTTAAAATTATATGTGCAAAGGTAAAGTACAAATTAATGAAGCTTGTTTTAGTTGCTTGATGAGGATGGCTCAAGTGTGAAAGGAAATTCAATTTTCGTCGTCTTAGAACGTATCGCATACCCGAAAAGTAGCAAGTCGAAAGATCGTCAGTCGGGGAGTATTAGAAAGGAAGATAAAACTACAAGACATGGAACAATATACTGCTTTACGTTTATTTTCTAAGTTGTTTATCTATCTATCTATCTATCTATCTATCTATCTATATATCTATATATATATATATATATATATATATATATATATATATATATATAGATAATCTAAATTATCTCAGACAAAGAAAATAGTTCATAAAAAGCTAATCTTCTGAAGTTTAGGATTTGATTAAACTTAACATATACAAGTTTTCAGTAAAAACATACTAGCAATATTTACAGAACGATTATGATTATTTATTTGAACATGAGTTTAGTATTCATGAATTTAATCAGGAATACCTTCATTTAAAATCTGATGCTGTCACTGAATATTTTATTCGTCGCTTAATTGAAAGGTGTCGATGCGTGGCGCGGAGAACAGTTCGTTACAAAGACAAACGTCCCAGAAATTATCAACGGCCTTGTGACTATGCAACCTTATTATTTTATCAAGAAACTATGTTCCACTTTTATAAACATGCTTCAGATAGCTTTGACAGGGTAACTGTGGCTTATTTGCCTAGTACTGCTTTGTTAATTCCTATACCGCCAAGCAAATGATGTTATTCATTAGGTACCATTCCTGTTAACTGTATTTTTTACAACATACTTGCATCTCGAGTGTTTTGAAACATTAGGCTGAATGTTACATTACCTTTACCCCTATTCTCGTGTTTAATGGAAATGAATTTGAAATTATTTTCTATGTAGTTACTTTTCAATATTTGCTAGTTGGAGTTTGATGGTTGGATTGAGACTTGCACTGTAAGAGAGAAAATGAAAATAGAATCATATAACATGGAGTTAAAAACATTGACGCAACTTCATAAAAGTGAGAGTTGAAACGCGGTCTGCACTTAACCTAAAATCAGTTACAATTCAATTTCCAAACATAGAGACACTAAGAATATTATGTCCCACTGCAGTTCATCCTTAATCCTAGTACGGAGACAAAAAATTAAATGTCTCAGCATTTGAATCAGATGGTACTTTCAAATCCTTTATGTACGAAATTATTGATACGCCAAACATCTCATACGATCCACTTATTCGGATGACGAATTGTAATCAAATGAAACATCAAATTCACATAAAAATTAAACCTAAACGAAACAAATTGTACGCATCTTTTTACAATTTATTAGTTGTGTTCATTATCAGTCTAATTTGCCATTCTACCACAAAATAAGATTCAACTTAAATGAAGTGCTGATATACCATATAGTATCAGTTTACTATTAAGATAATCAAAATGTGAAATAATGTTTCTAAAGATTTCTGGTCCGTCCTCTCGTTCATAAAACAAGTAAAATAATGCAGTTTACATAATACTTTTAACACATATAGAGCTATAGGTCATTGTCAAATTAATATGCCCCAACGGGTGAGCAATATTGAGAAAATTATACTTAACCAGAAACGTCTAAAAAAATAGTACTGTTTTAAAAGTGCTTATTTCATTGGCACCACTTATCGAGTTCAGAACTATTATTTTTAATTTGAAAAACACTTTAAAGAAAAGATAGCCACGGAGGCTATCTGGTCCAAGCATTTTTATTAAAAAGGTGGTCATGTTCATTTAGTAGTCTTGCGGTACTGTGGGACAATTTTATATTTGCAGAATGTACAGCCTATTCCAAAAAGGTTGACCGCATTCATTAGGCTCTTTTGAGGTG
Source organism: Lepisma saccharinum (assembly GCA_022664845.1). NCBI lineage: Eukaryota > Metazoa > Arthropoda > Insecta > Zygentoma > Lepismatidae > Lepisma > Lepisma saccharinum. The sequence goes on from JAGDQP010000860.1 coordinate 97,430, forward strand.
AAAATTATGCAAGTCCAGCTTCGTGGGTATCTTCGGAAACAGTAAACCAAGAATGCCATGTTCGAGCCCTCAAAGGTCAAGAGATACTGGGTTCCAACCCCTTTCGGAACATTTTTTTTGTCTGTAATGATATATTCTTCAAAGCATGAATAAGTAGATAAAAAATTACATTAAAATAAATCAGGACTTAAGTAATTATTATGTTTAAATATAACATCAGAGATGTGGTGGGTGTTGACAGAACGTCGGTATATTATATTTGAATGTTAGATGCAAATAAATTAAATCGTGTAATAACAATAAATAAGTGCGTGTAGTATTTTTGTCTGCAGCTATTTGTCATACGGAAGTTATGTCTCCATATTTTCATTTACCTTCTTGAAATAGTCAAAGGCTGTCAAAAGAAAATAAGGCTACAAATGAAAAATATCCAAAGTCGGATCATCGTCCCAGACCGGAAGTTCAATATCCCCAAAGTTCACGATCCTCACGAACTTTGAGGACACTAAACTGTACTTTAGTTTCTTTCCACAGGTTTTCAGTTCAATACTCTGAAATGTTTTTTTCATACGGAAGTGGTGAGGGTTTAATCTCTCTCTGACTTGGTTCCAAATTCTATATTTTGTTCTCTGATAAAGAGAAGTTACTATTGTCTTATTAACTAGAAGGGAAAACAATGCTTGTCTATACCAAAACTCTAACCCATGTCCGTGTGGCATTGGTTTATAAAGCACAGGTTTTAACCATGATCTACTTTTACAAATAGAAAAATATTGCCAAGATTTGTCTTATTTTAACACCACCAGATTGAGTCACGCTGAGTGGATCATTTTAGATAAGAAATACTATATTCGCGTAGGTTAGTTATTGTAAAATTGGGTCATTCCTGGACAAATCATCCAATTTTAGAAAAATGGTTGCATCACCATTTTAGAAAAAACAAAATTGTATGTGGATTCCTACATACGTGAAGATATCAAAACTACTTTTGAAAGAAATTTTATGCTTTATATCTCCCCGGAAGACCATATTTCCAACATGTCGGTTGACGTCTTTTACTCCCGCAAACATGTACGGAAACCTGCATATCGCAAAAACTGGTAGAACTAGAGAGCTGAATTAAACATCATTGGGTAGCTCTTGAAGTGTACTTTGAAGATGTGTAATCCGGTCTTTTAAAATTATTTTTTATTCCAAAAATTAGGATGAAAACTTAGTCACGAATTGTATAAAATTTGATTTTTATATAAAATTTTTGAGGTGTAGGAGTTGAATAAAATTCTGCAAACTTTTGTCATGATTAGACCTCCCAAAAGAATTTCTGGCCTAAACCACACTCTGTTTTCCTACGGGTGTTCAAACATGGCCCTTATCGAAAAATGCCGGATTTCGGGCTTAAATATTGCATATGCGTCCTCATGAAACAATCTAATTGTGATGTCGATGAAACTTTGTATGTGACCCACTAACAGTAGATATTGCAACTTTTATTTTGTAATGGGTTTTGTCAATACCAGCGGATTTTCTTCACCATAGGATGCAAATACTAATGTGGTATCTTCACGAAGGTCGCCATGTTTTTGGGAAGGAGCTGAATATAAAACAGCAATTTCTCTTGAGATGTTTATAACTATCAACAAGATGATTGTTTGAAAAATAAGTGGCGTTGAATCACAGTGCTTTTCTGCTACAGGAAAAATGCCGAATTTGGGTTTAAAATATCTCAAATGGTTCATCATAAAAATTCTGAAATTTGGTCTCGAAGAAGCTTTGTATGTCCTCAAATCACAGTAAAATTGGCAATTTTTATTTTTGAGTGGTTTGGTGAAAATCAAGTTGTTCGTTGGAGTTAAATGTGTACCTTTCAAGCAGTGTACTAATATGAAGCTGCACATACACGTATAATCCGCTTTCACTGACCAAACCAATTAGAAACAAAAGTTGCAATTTTGGTCGTGAGCTGACCACTAACAATACTTCCTTCAAATTTCAGTTTTTGTATTCGATATTATTTAAGCCTGAAAAAATCCTGCATTTTTTTAAAGAAAGGTCATGTGTGAATCCTCTAAGCAATAAAGAAATGTAATTCAACCAAATTATTTTTTTTAATAGAGACACTCTTTTGGTAGGTCTAAACATTACAAATGACTGCAGCCTTATATTTTACTGCTTCACAAAAAAAAACAAAAAAAGAAACATGTGGTCTCTTTGAAGTTACCACATTTGCATTTGCTAAGTATGACGGCGGGAAAACTTAACTTTCACTGACCCACGACCCAAATGACGACAAAGACGGCAAATGTTCGTGGATAGGCAGAGCCCAAACTAGTAGTAGGGAAGTAGAGAGGGGAAGGTCAGCGTGGAGCCACAAGTGGAGTTTGCTCGTCGCGCCATTTCCGGGCCGCCGTCGGTCTCTGACTTACGGGCATAGAGGCGAAACTAAGACCATCCCCAAGCAATGGCCTTAGACCGTCCATTTCCTGATGGTTGAGAAAAGAGCGAGGCTCCGTTTATTCGTGATGGTCGGGAAATAAGCGAGACCCCACGGGAAAAGGTTGGGGGTTAGGCAATTTTCCGACCGTTTCAATCTGGAATTTCTGTAACTCAAGTATTGGCATTCCGTTGCATGAATTCTGCCGGTAGATTAGAAAATAGAAAGATGAAAAGGGGAAACGTTCTTTAAATTTGTTAAAAGCAAAAGTGCCTTATGCGGGGTCAGGAACTTAGTACTAGCTGAGTAATTTATTCTTACTACTAACTGTTGCCTGCAGCGTCACTCGACTCGGTAGCCGTCATTGAGTATCTGGTTGTACGGTCTAGTGGATAAAGCAATGGATTGCTGTTCTAAAGGTATCGGGTTAGATCCCACCACAGGCCAGCGATCTTTTAAACAAAGAAATTACTTTTTTCATTTGTACTTTCGAAATATGCACTTCTTTTGCTACCTTATCGAACATCAGTGAAATAGGTTAGTTAAAGCCAGATTAGACATAAATTTCAAATATCGATCTTAAACAGTTTGGCTTAGACGTTGATAAAGAGAGTATTATTATTATTATTATTATTGCCTTTTCAGGATATTATGGTATAAATTTAAATTGCCTTATTCTCAAAAGATTAAGAGTACTGACGTAAATTTTTAAATCTGGAATCTATATAACATTGACCGAGCCGCCGTAGATCAGTGGTAGAGCGTTGACTTAGCATTCGGGAGGCCGTGGGTTCAATCCCAGCGGTCGGTTAGCCTGATTGTGGTTTTCCACGGTTTTCCTCAGTCACACCAGGCAAATACTGGTATGGCACCTACAGCATAGGCCCTGGCCGACACCTTTCCGAATCCTTTCCCATCCTCTATCCCGGCCTAAGCGTTATAAATAAAATCAAAAGTAAGATCATAGAGGAAAAAATTTGAATTAGTTGTTCCCTTGTACAGAATAAAGGATCATAAATTATTGACCGATTCTGACAAAGGTTGTATTTGTTTAAACGTTTAATCAACAACTATGACGTAAAATAATTGTATTGCTATCAAACTTCAATATTTAACACCTTCTTGTTTAGCTGTATATCTATCTGCTATCTGTATATCTATATGTATCTTGTATGACTTTAGTGCTGTATTGGCACCATGCTGTTCGTAGAGCATTAATAAATATTGAATTACATTGTTATTACCACAACAAATGTAGTGATATTTCACGTTGGTAATACACGGCTAAATAAAAACTTAATAATTTTAATTCATTTATACTGGGAAGCATCGAGTTGCAGGTGATAATAGTAGTACACTCACGGTATTTTGATGATCCTCTGAATCTAGACAAGTGACAGTAATGCTGGTGCAAAACTAGGAGTTCTATTGTAGTTGCATTTGTTATGAAAATTGAATTTCAAGAAATTCTGTGTAATGAAGAACAAACCTCCACAACTCTGAGCTTAAAGTCATTCTGTAATGAATATACCTAGGTAGTGTCTGTGTTACTACATACCATTTCTGACTTCTAGGAGTATCTTATTGACAAACGGATTTGGAAATTTAAGCCCGAAATCCGGCATTTTTCGCAAGGGACCATGTTCGAAACCCCGTAGAAGAGAAGGAGTGTGATTCAGGAGCAGGATTTTTTTGCGTGCATACACTCGGTTAGTAGGTCTAAATATGACAAAATTTTGTAGAATTTTATTCAATTCCTCACCCCAAGAAATTTGTTAAATATCAAATTTTACACAAATTGTTACTTACTATTTAGCCTAATTATTGGAATAAAGAAGTTAATTTTCAGAAAAGGTGATTCCATATGTTCAAAGTTCACTTCAAGAGATACCAACGGGTTTTGAGTAAGCTCTCTAGCTCTTCTGGTTTTGAGATATTCAGGTTTCCGTATAGGTCTACGGGAGTATAAAACGCCACCCGCCATTTTGAAAATATGGTTGGTCCGCGAGAAACAAGGCCATACTATTTCTTTCAAAAGTGGTTCTGATATCTTCAACTATGTAGGAACCCATACACGAAAAATATTTTTTTTTCTAGACTGCTGACGTAATCAGTTTTTTTTAAATTGGATGATTTGTCATGGAATAGCCCAATTACATATGTTTCAGGTTCTGTCATAACATGTGAAGAGAAATGCTATTAATCCATTCTAATAATAATTTTCATAAACAAATTTTCATCAATAAGAAACGCTGTTTTAACGAAGTAAATTGTTATATTGTTTTCACACGTATAAAATATACAATGTAGATTTAAACCTAGAAAAAGCATCCACACTTACTTGTTCTGTTCGAAGACAACTGAATAGACGGAAATGAATATCATTCCTTACGTAAACAGTAAGTTTGTTTTACTATTACTAAAACAAACCAATCTAATCTCCCTTATCTAAAATCACTCATGTATAAAATGGTCCACTTAGTTTGACTTAATCTGCAGACGTTTTAATAGCACACATTTTGGCGAAATTCCTCTAGCTGTAAAAGTAGCTCGTGGTTAAAACCTTTGCTTTCTAAACCAACTCTACACGAACGTGGGTTCGAGCCCTGGTCAGAACAAGTATTTTTACTACTAGTTAATAAGACAATAATTCTCTTCCTCAGATGAAAGAAAGTATAGAATGGAAATAGATTCTGTCATTTTTTACTGAAGAACAATTTAGTTTCTTAGTGACTTATCGTTAGTGGGGATCATTAACTTTGGGGATAATGAATTTGCTGTCTGGTACCTTGATCATACTTTGCATATAACAGCATTTACTTAGTTTATATTTAACTTTCAGATATAATATACCGACGTTCCGTCAACACCCACCACTTCTCTGATGTTATATGTTAAACATAGCAATTACTTATGTCCTGAAATGCTTGTATGATTACATATAAAACTGATTATTATTGTTCATGCTTTGAGAATATATCATTACATAAAAATAAATTTTCCAGAACGGTATTCGAACCCAGGACTTCACCATTAGGAGCCACACGCTCTACCACTTTTTAAAAATGGGTTTTGCCCTAAGCGGGCTGTGTTTGTTACTTGTTCAACATATTTGTTTACTTGTATCATATTTGTGTGTACTTGTATCACTAACTACTGACAGAACAGTTAAAATCACATCCATGCCCGAGCTGGGATTCGATTCCAGGATCTTTGGGTCGCCAGGCTACCGCGCTAGCGAGCACGACTACCTGGATCGGAGCCACTGAGCTAACATGAACACATCTACTTCTTTCTGATAGAACTTCTTCTGAAGAAACGTGACTGAATTTTTGGTGTCCAAGACAATGGAATTGATATCCGTTGCAAATGCTGTTGTTTTTCTGCTTTGTCAGGTTCCTTGTACTATGAATGCGAGACATATGTCTGCTGCCTTTGCTTTCATTGGAGATGTTCTTTTATGTATGAAAACGTAGGTGAAAAATCCATTACGTGATCAGATGTATGCATAGTTTGGAAATACTGTATCATAGTACTGAAATACTTACGTATTTCAATGAATGTTACTTTTTTATACACTTAGTAACATTTCAACATGTCTGAAACATATTTACACATTTTTTACTAATTGCGAAGGTTCACCCTACCTTTCAGGGCTTGAACCTCGTATCTTTGGTTTACTGTATTCGAAGATGCCCGAATTTGTACTTTTCAGCTCAAAACAGCCTAATCAATGCAGTCAACCTTTTTCGGAATAGGGTGCAGACATGAATTTTCTAATGTACACATGGGTTTTCAAAACGTAAAATAGGCACACAAAAGTCAAGCTTGCTTAGGCATCACAAAGATGGCGTCCTCGCTCTTTATCCTACCGGGCTTAAACACCAGTATAACACTGATGGAATTTACTAGAAATTTCACGTCTGTCCACAGAAGGGGAACAATGAGTTTTACATTAATTCACGATCAGTATTTAATTATGTTTGTTTGTAATTTTCTGATTGTTTTTGCAACGAAATGAACATTTTAAAAAATATTTTTAAAAATCAATTTAAGAAGAAACATTAAAGTATTCTGTAGAAAACCATAGCATACAGTCCACGTAGGAGACAAATGACGTATTCTAGGCTAGATTTACATAGAAGAAAATGAAATTAATTTTAACCTAAGTGCACGCTATCTCTAGACAATAGGAAAAATATCACGATTATGTTAAATATGGTTTTGTTATCTTTAAGCTTTAAGAGGCTTGAACAACATTTAATTACGTAAATTTGGCAATGTTCCATATAATGCAAAATATGAATTAGATTAATTATTCATCTGAGGATTAAATTTTTTTGAGACAAAACTTTAGTAAAAGTTGTATTAACGGCGATTAAGTTATTTGTAGAATAACGTTGAACAACGGAAGCTATTTTAGCTAATCAACACGAAAATCTCTTACTTTCAATTGATTTTAGAATAATGATTATTCGTTAATGCATTCTGAAACCTCTTCGAATATATGCATGTATTCTCAGTTAAATGTACTAAAGACAAACGGATTTAACTTAACTAAACCTCATTCTGCAGATATTTGCATTAATTGAGAGTCAGCCTTGCTATTTAAAAAATTCTCAAACCTTAGCATGGCCATATCAGGGATACCCACCTTATTTTCTGCATATAATTCTTAAATTTCATTTTCTGTGCTAAATTGGCAACTGTACCCTAAGTCTGTCGCTTTTGATGGATGAAGTATTTGGGCGATTAGTTTTCCGGAAAGAAGGATAACAAAGGGATCGACAAGGGCTTTAGTTAAGGTTTCTGGAAATTGAGGAAGAGTCCTGGACAACATTAGTGAAGATGCCCGGCAGCGTGCCGCCTCCCCATTGTCGATCCCAGGTGCCCAATGCTACTGACTGTATCAAAGAGGCTCAAATTCTATATATCACAATACGGATTTTAAATTTGCTTGTATACTCCACACAATCAGTGCATCAATACAATATTGACTTTCCCACAGGGCGTCAGGCAAAGATTATTCATTTTAATGCATCATGATAATGCACCTAATGTGTAATTATGTAATGCATAAATTAACGTAACATATTTTGATGTATTTAATTATATATGTGTAGGTCATATATCTTATCAAAATAGTCAGGTGCTAAAATTTGGACACGATAAAACTTAATTGATTAATTTCAACTCATGAAAACAACTTCGTGTAAGAAAAAACTATTTATTGTTACTCCCAATATTTTCAAACTATATTTTATTTGTTCCGCCTAGTCGCGTCAGAACATCAAGTTCAAGCTTAATATAATTTTATCTCAAACACAACAGAAAAATCATCCAAGATAAATCACCGCGATTCATCTACTCTTGCTACAGAGTAGTTTTCGTGAGCGAGTAGCTAATGATGTCACCGTGTTACGTAGAACAGAGCCCTGCTAGCTTCTTATCCTCTTTTTCTTGGGAGTTGTGACAGAACATCAAGCAAACGTATAAATGACGTAGGTTGTACCTAACATCACAACTCAAAAATAATTAGCTTCGACTAGCTGTTAGCACGTTTCATTTCCGTAAAGGTGATTCTTCTCTTTGTAACAGATAAAATATTTAAACTTTAGAAAAAAGAGAAAGATCATATTTGTTTGATCAATGTATTGTTTATAGAAGAGTGCTCAGTGCAACAAGCATCTAACTTACACAGTTAATAAAGGCGTCAGATGTCTGTGAGGAAATAGTAACCACATCTTTATTGAGTGAGTGGGTTTCTCATCTTTGCCAATGAGTTCTCCACATCTGCAAAACTACAGGGTAATTTGTGTCAGATTGTCTAGAAAATATATATATCTTCTTAACAAGGAAATGTAGCGTATGGATGCCACTCCAGTTGTCACAAATGATAAAAGAGGATCTTGCAGCTTCTATTACTCTCGTGCTCTCTCTTCTCTCACATAAACACTCTCAGCTCTTTACGACAGGCCCGAAATTAAATGTGTGAAATTTCTTGCTCTTACGTCACCATTCTTCTTGTCATATTAATATATTAATTACTTTTCCTCCTACATTCTTACGTTATCTCCCTATCTTTCTCTCGTTTTATTATTCTTTTTGTCTTTTATATATTTCTCTTTCTGCATTGGAGCCGTTATATTCTACCAAAAATCTCTAGAACCATTGTTTTGGGCTGTGTAACAGGAAGTTCCTTTTATATAAAAAAGACGCAATGAAAAGAAGATAACAAAAGCTAAATACTAGAAATTTACAATACTCTATTCCTACATCTTTAAGGTCTACTTAGGTGCAAAAGAAGTCCACAAAGATGTACATAGTGATAGAAAAGCAACCATTGTTACCAATGGCGTCGGCAACGGGGATAGAGTGGGCACTTGCCCCATCCCTGGACTTCAGTCTTTATATTTCTTGCTATTCTATTTTCACATATTTTGTGTCTTTATATTTTTCACTGCATGCATTTCATAAGGGTTACTTGAGACACGGTCGTTAAATTTCCGGATATATTGCCATATTCATTGTAACCTACATAATCACAAATGCTCCAATTTGTTCAACAAAACTAATTTTGTACAAAGATCATTGGTAAAAATCCGAATGGTGTTATTGTACCATTATGTAGGTTTTATTTCTTTAAACATACACTGTTTTAGTGAAGTTCACTGCAGTTCATCTAGAAATCAATTAAAAAACAAAAGAAGTTCCTCCTTTTCTGTCTGTCTCTGTCTCTCTCTCTCTGTCTCTCTCTGTCTCTCTCTCTGTCTCTCTCTCTCTCTCTCTCTCTCTCTCACACACACACACACACACACACAGACTTATATACAAAGTTTAAACATTACGAATAAGCCAATAAGCCAATCGTAACATATACATTCTTTTAAAGTAAAACTTTCAGGGGCCCCATCTGAAGATACATTGGTACTCACACCACCTACTTTGGTTTTCTTAAAAAACATAAAATCAAAAACAATACTGAAAGTTTGAAACACGACGACCTATCTAATACTTATTAGCATTTATGAAATGAACTTTTCCAGATTTTGAAGCTAATTCTTTTAACCGAGATATTTGAAGACTGTAACTTAGAACGGTTCAGGCCAGGATTTCAAATTTCCCATCAATAACAAGTAACTTCAAATTATGGATTAGTTCATTTGATAGGCATTCTTAAGCATTATCTAGCTCACTTTCTAAAACAGCATCTTGAATTTCATTTAACCATTATTTTTAAATATATTTCAAATAGAGCCTGATTACCAAGGGCTCTTTAAACTAATCTGAAGTTGAATTTTTAAAGACCTTTAGGCAACATTTTCTCAAGCCGAATGTTTAATGATGGGAAAGTGGGAGGAAAATAGGAGAGCCCCGAGAATACCCATGCCATCACAAAAGAACATGGTTCAAATCGGGGACCGCACGCACTAGAGGCAAGCGCTCTACCGCTGCACAAAATGAATCTGAAGCTGATTTGTTTCATCTTGGTTTGTTGAATTTTAGGTGTTGCTTCACTCGAGCTAAATGATGCCCAGGGACTAACAATGTTCTCTATTTTAAGGTTATCTAACGACAGAACAATGTCGTTAACAAACACTTTAAACAATGTTTTAAGACTCAGTATATTTCTAGACCCATGCAAAATAATTAGAGCAAAATCCCATTCCTTTAGTTTTGTGACATTTCACAATACCTTAACGGATAAAATTTCTGCAACTACTCAGCAACAATTTGATTTTTGCTCACCAGTAAGCCTGAAAACGATCTCTGTAGATTTCAAATGACTAACCAATACCACACATACACTGATAACCGTACATTTTTCCATTACATAATTTGGCTATGATTGATAACTCATGCAGAACGGAAAGTTTACCTAATAGTAATAAATCTCTTCTTAGCCAAGAAATCATGAACGTAATTTATCTATTAGCGTTTGCTAAAATATGCTATTTCTATAATCTTTAACAACTGACACAACATTTGATTTAAGCGCTATTACTCACTGTTTCAACTTTATTTGAATTATTGACACTCCTGTATATCTGTTAATGTTATGCCATTTCTGTCTTTGTGACTTATGTATTACATGTGTATATAATAGCCGTGGATCACATTACATTACATTCCATTGTAATTAGCAAAGAGGGCCGGCGTTACTGATAAGTCATTGTGAGAAAACTTTGTATTATGTTCTGAGTTCAGATTCTATTTCGTTAATTTGAAAATTAGGATTTCTTTTTCAAACTGATTTTATATAATTCAGCAAGCTATTGGTACGTTCATCTCAGAACGTAGAAAAGAAATAAGGTTTCGGGGAAGTTTTTATAGGTACACTGCAAAAAATAGTTGTGTTAATTCAACACAATGCGGTGTCCCAGCGTGACTACCACTTTTGTGTGTTAAATCAACACAACACACGGTGTTGATTTCGGTACTGTAAATAAATAAATTACGGCGGCAGTGAGATTTGAACATGGGTTGCTCAGTTAGAAGTCGAGCGTCTTACCGACTTAGCTAAATCGTCAGACAGAAAATGCACTAGATGCAAACGATATTTACTGAACAACATTTGAATTAAACGACTACATATAGATTTAAACAGAGTATGGGTTCAAATATATGTTGCTGAATCCCCCAAACTAACTAAGTTACTTGCACGACTTATCCCATTGTTTAATCACTTCCTATTTGTCAATTGAGAACCAGAATTCCCATTCATTGAGAATATTCTATAAAAAAAACAAGCAAGATGGCGACAGCCAAACACTTGAGCGGCATTACTGCTTATCGTAACAACATGTCATATGCTGCGCTTGCTTTCATAGAAATGGAACATATTCTCAATAAATGGGATTGTGATACCTAATTGACCAATGGAAAAGTGACTAACTCATGGCATAAGTCGTTAGAGTAACTTTGTGTGTGTTTGGGGTTCAGCAACATTTTTTTCATCCTCTAGGTTGTTTCAATCTAGTGCTTTTTCCACCTGATGATTTGGAGAAGTCGGTAAGACACTCGACCTCTAACTAAGCAACCCATGTTCAAATCTAGCTGCGGCCGTAACTTTTTTTTCTCATAGTACCGAAATCAACACCGTGTGTTGTGTTGATTTAACACACAAAAGTGGTAGTCACGCTGGGACACCGCATTGTGTTGAATTAACACAGCTATTTTTTACTGTGTATCTTGGAATATATATATATATATATATATATATATATATATATATACACACTTGCAACGATGTGTTCTTTTAAACTTCTATACTATCCAAAGATGCTTGGAGACCAAACAATAAGACATAGAATATAAAGGAAAGATATGCAGAACATTTAAGCTGTATTAAGTACAGAGAAATGTAGCTGGAGATTCCTACTCATATATAATGAATGGAGCTATTCACATAGACAACAACAATATTTGGTTTGTTAAAGGAGAACAAAAGAAAGATTGGTTAGAGAAGGATACCAAATTTCTCCTTTAACAAATTGTGATGTCTCTACTACTGTAACGACCTGAATTGCAAAACATCCCAAGTCCACCGGAGTATTTTTTACAAGAGGAGCAAAAAACAGTCCAAGGTCTTTGTATGTTATCCTATTCACCTGAAATTCTTTTGTATTAAAAGAGTTTCTGTGGTGGTATTAAGATGTCATATTTATGCAAGAGGATAGCTCTTGGATGATAGATACCGACGAACAGAAAATAAATGCAAATACGAAAAAAGTGGACTTGTTATGTTTTTCAATTCAGGTCTTCAATTCAGTATACTTGCGTTTCACATTTCAATAAAAAATATATTGTCACGGAAAAGTTAATTAGCCCCACTACCTTCAAATCGTAGCTATATTATTATTACTTTTGCATTTTATATAATATGTTAATAAGATGATGAAATATAAAATAATTATTACGGTTCCTTGTAAGAGTTTACACTCGCAATTTAATTGAAATGATAGAGAAATAATAACATACTTCAATCGTGTGATATATTTGTCACAGTTTATTTATGGTAGAAGTGGATATTGTCATTGCATTATACAATATAAAATCCTAAGTAACTGATGTAGATTTCAATTTAACTCTGCCTAAAATTAAAATTGAAGTTTTATTTCGAATATGTAAACACAAAACGCGCTCATCTTCAAACATGAAATTTGAATTTGTTTTTTGGCATTTAGGAAACTGTGGTTCAGCCCATTCCAAACCTGGAAGATTCAAGTTGAAATATTATCATTGCAAATTGTGATCAAAGACTACGATTTTTTGCTAATTTAGTAAATTTCTCTGCAAAATCCTCTGCTCCCGCGCAAAGGAAACAGGCCTATATTTTAAATTCCCATATCAAATATGAATGACACAAAATGTGCATAATGCATTTAATGCTCAAAACAATTTTATGTAAGTTCCAATGAGTTTTGAATTGACACTGCTCTCTCATACTTCAATGTTAATCAAGTGATAGCTTTATTTGATTGGTGAAATTTTTAAGACAAATAATTTAAATACTACTGTTATTATTACAACTAGTTTATTATTAGTTTCAACAAAATAATTTTTCGAGTATTGTAAATAGGATGCTTGTTAGGTAACATTTAGTTACCTTGTAGAGTCAAATCAGAGAGAAAGAGATTTCTAACAGTTTAAATCCGATCTTGTAACATAAGTTTGATAAGGGTTTCTCTACACAAATTCAAAACAAATGCAAAATCATAATTGACGCAAACACACTCACATAGCATTTCTGAACTTGTCAAAAGACAATTTGTCAGTGTCACTAATTATATTAATCTATATTTTATAGATAGTTATTTAAATATTGTCAATTTCCTGTCGCCGAAGCTCGAAGATGATGTAAGTAACTGTACAATGTATTCACGGCTAGGTTTGAGAAATTTTGTTATTTACAAAAAATCTGTTAACTTTTTACAAATATTTGAATCACAAGATTTTGATATTTGGTATTTAGGAACGAATAATGCTGCTGAACAAGGAAACCAGACATAGAGAGAGAAAGAGAGATTCAAATTACTTTGCATGAACAACATATCTTTCTGACAGTTGGGTGGAGAAATTCGTCTGTTCTATTGATTTCATTGTTTAACTCCTGTTCGATGTACTAGTGAACGCGGGTACGTGACTAGCACAGAGACAGATCAGCTGTTAACTCTTGGATGTCATGTGACACAATTTCCATCCAAAGACAAATATAAGATTATAACTTTCTTCTCTGTCTTTCTATTTCTGCCTGTTACAAAATTCTTCGCTGTTTCTAAGTTGACATCTATTGTTTCATCATTATTCCATTTTGGATTTTCCCTTTTTATTTCAAGAAAACCGTCAGAGACTAGAGAATATGTAAAGGGAAATTGCTTGAAAAAAGAAAAGACAAGTAAATGTTTTGTGGTGAGGGCGTAACCATGCTTTTACAAGAAGAATCCTGACAACGGAGGAAATTGTATCAGACAGACGAGCACTTTGCATGTGGCGCATGATGCCAAAACGAAACATGGCATGAACAGAAACAAATGCCGCTCAATTTTTCCTACTCTTCCAATGAAAATGTGTCTTTTAATTTTCGTGTTCTTCGTCATCCCATTTGACAAGCAAATATTAATCCAGACGTTTTCTGTGGAAGGAAAATTTATCAAATTACAATAATATATTTTAATGTAATTAAAATGACATGCAATACAGTATAAATTGTATATAAATAGTGCGATTTTCAAGATCGAATATTTTCTTTTAGAAATTGTATGTATATGATCCACAATGTGTAATACACCCACGAATTCATCCCACTTTTAAAGCCCTCTGTAGTGTTCTTTATTATTCCATGCAAGTTGCTACCGACAATTACATGATGGTAAATACTTCATTGCGAACAGATTAAAATTATTATAATTATGATACTCGCCATAAAATAAGCAAACATATTTTTCGAAAGAGAAGGTTTGAGGGGACAGATCTTTTGTTCCCTCACTGGAGTAAAAATAAATTTAAGCAAAAAAATTAAATTTTCTCTAATCGAAACGCAACAAATGTAGTGAACAAACTCGATAATACATTTAAAATAATTATCTTCGGAATTGTTAATTAAAAACGTATCACAAAATAAAATAAAGGAACAGAAATATAATGCATGAAAAGCCTTACATGCTTCATTTGAACATTTACTTTTTGTTGTTTCTGTAGCAAGATTTTATTAATTTGCTTTAGTTAGCTTTTGTTTCATTTATACAGTTGCGAAAAAAGACGCTAAAATTTACGTAAGAATTCAGCACAACATTTGAACAAAATTACCAATACGATTTAGCATTTGCAAAGCTAAAACATAAAATATGAGTTGTACGTGACTGTGTTAGGCTTTTGCTTGTAACGTTACGTTTGTTAAAATATTTGTTATGAAGTAGGTAAAGAATAGCGCAATTTTCTTCCAACGATTCTCGAAATCCGTAGAATGTTAAACTCATCTTATTTTGCAACAATTGCTAATTCTCGTACGTTCAAAACGCCAAGATTAAATTCTTCTTGAGGCTTTTTTATATTACTCTATTGCACAATTGCACGGAATGTAGATGTTGCAGATAACTAAGAATGTAATAGCAAAGTAGGTCAAACAACGTGACACACCCACAAGACTACATTTTCAAAGAAAGGGTTAAAAAGAGAAAACAAAGAAATACCTCTAATTCAAACTTTGCATGATTTTGATATCACGAACATTTGTAAGACTTGGCGCCATTGTAGCAAAAGCTACAGCAATTGACGTTATTATTTCAAGTTTTGATATACTTATTTGTTTATGTGCAATTAGTGTTAATGTTCTATTAAACACATTGCGTACTTATCTATTCTGAATTATTATAAAAAGTACTTTCGTTTCTACTTAATCTTATAAAAATGATGTATTTCTTCTTTCTTGAGATTGTTATTGAACTTCTACATCTTATATTGTTTGTAAAACGTTGGTTTGTTGTGAAATCATGCAACAAACTGCTTCACCGAAGGGAACGATTTTTGACACAATGATAGAACTATAGCTTATGTGAGCTTTAATGGTATTATCTTTGACGCTCAGACCGGACATTTTGAAAGATCTCAGATTCGAATTGTCTTACTAATTTAAAACAAATGGTTTTTACTGCGCTTGGAACACTTCAAGAATCTAATGCCATTTGACAACTTCAGTTATCATGTTGCAAAATTATTTCTAACCATATCCTTTTACTACTATATATTGTTGTAATGTGCTCCAACATTCACTCAATTCGAATTTATTTATTCATGACTTTTAGGCATCTTAGGTTCAGGCCGGGATAAAGCGGGGGAGAGGATATTGGAAGATGGTTGGCCAGAACCAAGTTCTGTAAGTACCATTCCGAGAACCCCCTGGAAAATTTTTAGTCAGAATGAGAGATCGTTCACAGGATCTTCCTACTGATAACCCTCAGCTATCTCCGCACGATTCATACTTTGTTCACTTGTCATATGAATTCACCTTTGTAACAACCAGTACAAATATAAGCCATTTGAACTACGTGCGTAGTAGAAGGAGCAATTACAAGTTGCACTATGTTGCGACTATCGAAATAAACATTGGGGAAATCTTTACATGGGGCGTAAAAGCTGAATTCCGTGTAACTGGGCTAGTAAAATTATTTCTGACAATTTTAGTAATTCTATCATTAATGGTCTCTGGAAGGAAGATACAACAACGGCCCTGTGGGCCAATGTTTAATGTTACGAAATTTTTAGGAGTCATGTAGTTTTGAATTCTCTGCACATCATCGTGCCTGAGTTTTTCAAGGGTTTCAAATCTGTTTAAAAATTTATTACACACATGAGTTCTATTAAAGTAATATTCTGTGGTTTTATCCTACGCGTACAGTAGGCAATTAAGATTAAATTCTACTACAAAGTAGTAGAAACATTTTGGAAACATCGGTTCGCGCCGCAGTTGTAAAACTGATAAATATTGAATAAAGAAAATTCATTCGAAATAAAAATTTTCAGAATATGACGATTAACAAAATTGTTAATTCAATACAAATTTGACTTACAGACCAAAGAAAACTTCACATCTCCAGACAACAATTATTGAAATAAGATTTACACTATCCACAGAGTCGGATATAATTTCTTAAATGAACTCTAAGAACCATTTAAATATATCTGACTTCTTCATTCCTACTAACAATTTGTAAGAATCATAGTATTTACTGGAAATTTTGCATGTTATATACAAAATGTGTTCAGCTGGAATCAGGGTTCGCGTAGAAAATTAAAAAAAATATATACACTGAAGCGTCAAAAGCCATAAAATTAGCTGAAGGAACTAGTTGACGGCGCGGTAACATCGCGGCAAATAGGTCGAACGGCACGAAGCAGTTCCAGTATGGTCAGTTGGACTTCTGTGAGTGCAGTGAAACGTCTTGTACCGTGATGATGGCAACTCGACGGGAATTATCGGTGTTTGAGCGTGGGGTGATAGTTGGTGCTAGACGAATGGGCATGGGATTTAGGAAGTCGCCCGGACAATGAACTTTACTCGGTCCACAGTCTCAAGGCTAGACAGTGAGTACCGTATTGGAGTCATTACGACCCATCAGGATCAATACAGTGGCCGCACATGGGTGCTAAATGACCGCGACCGGTAACGTGTAGGCAGAAATCATCCGGACAAACAGAGAATAAACAGCATGAATTACTGCAGGACGTCCCAGGAACATGTCTCAGAGGTCAGTGCGCGCAATTTGGTTTCCATTGAATATCGTAGCCGAAGATCAACACATGTTTTGCTACTTATCGCTTCCCATCTTGGCAGAAACTCACATATACTCGGGAACACGTGGATTGGGCCTTAGAGGACTGGAGACGTGTAGCGTGGTACTCCAATTGGCACTCGTGGATGGTAGGGTCCGTGTGTGGCGCAGAATCCATGAGGTCATGGACCCAAGCTGTCAATAAGGCACTGTGCAAGTTGGTCGTTGCTCCGTCATGATGTTGGATGTGTTTGCCTGACATGAGTTTGGTCCTCTGGTCCGCTTAAACCGGAGATTGACCGGTCAGGGCTATGTTCAGCTGCATGGTGTCTATCTCTAGTCCTTTACGGACTTCTTGAATCCTGCCAATAGTTTTCTAGGACAATAATGCGCCATGCCACCGGGCCGAAATGATACGCAACTGCTTTGAGAAACATTCTGGTAATTTCAAATGCATGATTTGTTTCCCTAGATCGCCGGACATGAACACTATCGAGCACATATGGGATATCATCGAATGGGCTATTCGTGCCGAGGATCCTCTACCTGCAACAACCACCGAATTGTGGACGGTAATCGAGACTGCATGTCTGTACTCCCTCCAATGTACTACCACCGACTTGTCCCATACATAATTAGGTAGGTATCCCATGACGTTTGGCACTTCAGTGTATTTCTACATGTAAGTGAACTTTCTGTTAATTAGGATAGCGCGATATGTGATGTTAAATTATATGTAAAGGTGGTATATATGTGGTTTCAACTTCTGCTTTGAAGATTTATGAAGAACAAAAATTTGTATGTTTAAGGTATTTATAGCGTACTCACTGTCGTGCATGTCAATGTCTAAGAGATTCAGAATGTTGATATATTCCATTCAGAGTTTGAGATGAAATATTGACAGCGGTTTCATTTACGTAATGCGCTGCTTACTCAGAAATGTTCGGCGACGTTCGATATTCAAGACAAGATCTACTCAGTGGATACAAATAAGTATTGTGTCTTTAGACTATTCGCTTATACATGTACTGCTAATTATGTAATTAACATAATATATATCAATAAGATATGTACTAATAAACGTAAGGGAATATTAAAATAAATACTGTTACGTAACTTTTTTTTATAGGTGATCACTATAACTTCAAGGACCCCCTTTGTTTCATATACACAAACTAGTAATAAAAATAATTTTCTTGCTTAAAGAAATTTATTTCTGTAATTCTGTGCAATTGTGTCCAAAATAATGGTACAAATTTAGTAGAGGATTATTTACTTCAAAACAAGAAAAACGTTCATTTGAAGAAATTCCGAAATCTAATTTGTTTCAGAGACAGAAGCGCTGAAAGTTATACGGCATCGTCTCAAATGACGTCATAGCTAGACACATGATGACATTAGCGGTGTCGGTTTAGCAAATCACACTCGAAGTGTTCTCGATATGTCTATTTAAACAATATTTTTGATCGACGGAGTGGCGCAAAGGCAGGTTTCGTAACCTAAGAAGTTCATTGTCAAGGAATTAATTGGTTTAATAGGGCAAGCATAAAAATATCCTGTAAGCTGCATTCGAAAATCATAAACTAGATGTATTGCGTACTACTTCGAGTGTGATTTGCCAGGATGTCCTGCTTACGCCATTACTTGTCGAGTCCGAAACTAAGCAGATTTCGGAATTTCTTCAAAGAAACTTTCATCTTGTTTTTATTTAAATAATTACGTCTGAAGTTTGCACCATTATTTCAGGGATACTCGATATATGCAGTGAACAACAATTATACTCTATGTGTAATCCATTTTTATTACAATACTGACGTCTGCAATAGCTTTCATCACACTGATCTCAATAAATATTTTCCAATTGTTCCAGCAGAATGCATCTTTAATGCTTTTACTAGGATCTGACGTAATTCCGCTTTATTCATTGTATGATTTGTATGATTGTCAAACCATCACAAGTTTGAGTTTGATATATCACTACTACCTGATGAGACTTTACAAAACAGATAGGCTGGTTTGTCTACCAAATATACAGAAAATATATACGAAAATTATCAAAATAACCGTAAAACTGATACAATGTAAATGAAACGTGTTATAGCGAAAATTAATATTTTTAGATTACACACATTGGATTATATGTTCAATTAAGTATTTGAATTGATATGAACGTCCTAAATTAACTGATGAGCTTCTAAGGACGGGACGAGTTTTTTGTAATGTACGCTTCGAGCCATTCCATTCAATGAACATCGGCGGGCTTTAAGAGAGCGCGGCCATCCTGTGGTTCCATATGATCGTTTGAATGTTTATTTATGGCCTTTAGGAATCTCAGAGTCAGTCCGGGATATGGTGCGGGAGAAGATGTTAGAAGGTTAGGAATTACTTCGTAGGTATCACCACCGTCATGTGCCTTCTGTGAAAGAGGAACCCCGAAAATCTCAGGCAGAATTGTCTGTCGCCCGGATAGTTCCCAGAAGCTTCCGATTACTAAGTCAACGTTCTACCAGCTGAGTTACGACCAGTCGATTCATATGTTTCTTTTACTTTATAACGTTTTTATGTGTATTGTCGTGAATTTTATAAGAATTTTTGTGCGTTGAGAAATAAGTATTTACTTGCCCTGCATCATATAATTGGTATACATAATGTTTTTACACTACAGACAAACAACTAGAAGCCGCTTAATAATCATGCATAACGTATGTACTTAAAAGCAATGCAACCGAATTGAAATCTCTGCAAAACCTTCTAATACGCTTCTAAACCTCATCACAAAGACTTGAGGAGAAATTTAAAATCCTGATCTGTGATTGTTTCGATAAAATTTGAACGGTTCGAACATTGCTTAGGGTTCGTATAATTCATAATGCAAGATGCATTAAACTTTATTTAACGCAAGACGTGTAAAACTCAAGTCCTAATTATGAGCGACGTTACAGATTCGAAACCTCTCACGTGAGAACCTCTCATCGCCAGAAAAAGCATATTATTACGCCATTGTTTTCATTCCAATGACGATATTAAAGAATTTTCACCACCGAAGAGCCAGCTCATGCAAAAAGGATTTCAACGATGCACAAAAAGTGTCATTACAATTTACGGATTTCATAACATATTGTTACATTCCTAGCAGTCGAACTTATAATTATTATGTAAATTCTCAGTCTGTGGAAATTCCAGGCCGCCATTTGCATTTTGCAAATTACCTCAATATTATTTTTCTATTGAATGAACTGATTGTAGAGACTTTCTCAGTTAAATGTGAAAAATTCAATTCAGTCACATGTGGAACAGGAGTCACTCCAGTTATTCTTTGGAGATCAATATGTAATTTAATTAACTTATAGTAATTAAGGTTGTGCAGGAATATATAGCATGTCGCTCAAGTGTTTTTTGTCAAACATTTATTTTCGGGAAGAGATGGAGAAACTAGCGTATTATATTATAGATAGCTGCATTATATTTACTTGATGGGACTTAGGAAACTCCATAATTATAACATGAAATATGAATAAGGACGAGCGGCATGAACTGGACCTCAAGCTATTTCTACTGATGGTAGCACTTCAGTTACCAGACCACGGATTTTAATCACTACAGGCTCTAGTAGTGGTGCAATGTACTTTACCTTTCAATTTCAACAATTAACTGCAGCACATATAAAATGAAACGTGGTTGGTTTCATTTCTTTCTCCGTTGTTTTAGATATTTCTGAAGAGGTTTCTGACTAAATTAACCCTAGTTTAGAACTGAAAAAAGAGAAATAATGTCCGCATTTGCTACGATTCGTTACAATTTGTGCTGGAGGCTCTACCTTAGCGTGCCAAAGTTTAATCAAAAGATTCCGTTGCGTGTCTCCAGCAATTACAGAAAAGAATGCTGTAGTGGAATGGACGATAAAAGACAGTGTTTTGTTATGTGAACTATTTCGTTTCTATTCTATCCAGTGATGAGACTTACGGAATGCTGTTGTTGTTAGACACAAAATAAGGAATGTATTTGTCTGTTATGAAAAACTAACTCTTATTGAGCATATCAGATCTACTAGAAGAAGGAAAATGAAACAACTTGGTTTTCTGCAAATATTTACTAAAATTCGAAATCTTTCTTCACTCAGCACGTTGTTATGACTTTCATTTCTCCTAAACTGGAATACTGTTTTCATATTTGAAATATGACTTCTTCATCACACTTGATATGCTTTGATTCTGTCCTAAGTGTCTCCATCGCCATTGTTAAATACATATTTTCATCTTCAAGAGCTTTAAGTAACATCAAACTAAAATTTCAGACACTCACCACATGACGAAATCTGACATACATCGTTTTCTGTTTAAAATTATCAACGGCACAGTTGATTTGAATTGCCTTTCAGAGCTGAACTCAACTTTCGTATACCTAATTGTCTCGTACTAAATAATGTAATATTTACTTATCCAACACCAAGATTAGCGATTGTCAAACTCTTAGAAATAGAACCTCCTACCACCGGAAATAATTGCTTTATTTGGAGTCTAAAAGAAATTTTATTAATACTTATTCAATAGTTATTCGATGTTTTATATTTATATTTCTGTTACTATTTGTAAATAGCAATGATGCACTGTTAAATAAATAAATGCACTGTTCTAGTGTAAAATAGCAGAATGACTGTATCGGAAACCTTGTGTAAATAAATAAATTATAATTTGATTGCTGAAGGATTATGTATCGCTCAGTACATAAATTCATATTATAAAAATGTAAATCTGTTTATATTGTTAGCATCTGCACAAATATCTGCATTATTAATCTACGAATTTGATTATGCAAATTTAATTATTTCGATGAAAATTAATTTCAAAACCCACGTATTCGTGCTTCTGTTAATAAAAGGAATCTATACGTGCCTAAAAATTCCATTAATCTATTCTTTCAGCGAAACTAATGAAGCAAATACTTCAGTTAATTGTAATGTGTTGTGAAGAATAAAAACAAATAACAAATCAGAAATTGTAGTTATTTTAAACTGTGTTACTTTTGTGCTCTTATTTGATTTAACTGAAATGAACGCTGACCTTTTCGTGCGGCATTTATTTCTCTTGAAAATTAACTAAATGCTAAAAGAAAGTAAGCGCAAAGAAAATGCTTCTCGAGTGTGGTACTAAGTGCGTAAAGCGGATAATGAATTCTATTCTTGTTTACCTCTTCGGCTTTCACATTCTGTATGCGTTGTGCTGCTCGTAGGACGTACTTCCTTCTGAAGCTCCGTTCTACATCAACTCATAACAATAGGTCGTTGAATTGGAACTTTTAACTTACGCGTGTATAATAAATGAGTTGACTTGACATTTCTATATCTTCCTCCCGGTAGATAACAATAGTAGAGAAAGAATAAAGAAAATGTTGTCGAGAAAATGCTATTTTGATTTTTGTTTCACAGGACAAAAGAGAGAACCGTTTTACAAAAACTTCCTTTCTTTAATTGTAGGTGTTGGGTAAAAAGATAGCTTTACTCACATTTTCTAGAAGACTGAAAAATCTGTTTTTCTGGAACATTTATAGACGCAAAGGATATAACATATTGCTGGTTCTTCACACTAGCAACCGTTGCATTTATCTTCTAAAGTTAATATTTCTGATCTAATTTTTGTAACAACATATTCAGTTATGAAACGAAATCAATGTTTACGGGATTTACTTGCATGAGTTTCATATTCAGGCCATTTTCTTAAATACTTTCCTTGTGTTGTCAAATTCTCTCTAGCTTCTCTATTGATATTACCTGGGCATTTGTTTCCAATATGAAATTCGCCAAGCTTCTCTAACAAAATATATCTCATCAAAGATATTTGATGTTGATCAATTGTAAATTTAGATGAAAGTTCAAATTTAGAGCTCTATTGAAACTTCTTTTATTGACTTTATTGAATATGCATCACGTTACCACGAAAACATGTGATCTGCCAGTTTGTTAGCAATTTCGTTACAATTCATTGCTCTGAGCTGAATTTACCAGTTTACCTTATTATTGGAAAAATGTAATATTTTTCTTTACTAGGAGAAGCTTAGAAAAGAATAAATCTATTTCCGAAATGTTGAACGAAGGGCAGATACCACAACAGTTATTATGCATTATACAGTGCCAGAGGAACGTGGCTTTTCACCAAGTCAAGAAATTGCAAAACCTGATCATGCTATTGTGATAGGCACTGCTACGAAGAGACATGATTAATTATAGTGTACGGATAGTTAACGTTTTTTTTATTTCTACGTTAAGTATCACAGCGTATGTCAGCGCAAAGATCACATATTGAAACTAATATTTAACACATACAGTATATTCGTTGTATATGATGATGCATTATTGACAACGAATAGTACTATGTTCACTCACTCCCTGTGGTGACGTTATTTCCGGGGCTATTTACTATCCTAAGACGGATGTATCAGTGGTATCTATAAGTACGCCTCTCAGAGAAGTCACGTGCCTGATTTATGTTATTCGTGCATCAACGATTGCTCTGACCGTACAGCAACATGTTTCAGTTGCAGGATGCTTAGTTGCGTTCCAGAACAGCAAAGGGGTCGTACTGGCAAGAAGTGGTTTCAATGTAACGTTATTGCCTTTAACTGTTAGAGAGGGGACGAAAACGCAGGTTACAATAGGAAACATCCACAGAACAAATCCAGTGGGAAGGTCCTGCAAAGCACTCGTATAGCCGCAATTGCAAGGATTCTGGAAGTGTTCACAAAAGACAAACTAAATCGACCTACTCAATCCACTGTGTTTCGTGTTTAGAGACTAAATCTTATTGTTCTTTCAACCAATTCGTGTTTCCACTAGCTAAACAAGGATAATTGAGACGAAGTTTTAACAGTATGAACTGGTTTTAAAGTAATGTAAAAACAACAAACTTCGATAACACAAATGCACTTTCTTCTCGGAGGTATGTTGCACGAATGTAAGTATTAATCAGCTCAATTTTAAATACTAAGCTCAGCTGAATCCACAAGTTGTTAAAGACAAACGTTCGAAACGCAGATAACGGTAATTTCGGCTATGATCGTATAGGAAAGTGTATTATGGATGGGTATCTTGGACAGTAGTTATTGACGATCAGTACTGCGAAATCGTCGTTGACTGTTTCGTACCAATGATGTAAACTGAACATCAGCATTGTTAATTGACGACGCTCCTTGCTACTTTGCCATCAGAGTCAGGGAAATGCTGGATCGTGTTTTGCTGAACAAGTGTATATGAACGAGAATACAACGTAATAGCCAATAAGATCTACCGATTTCACAGCCAATGGTTACTGCCTTTCCATAGTTTTGAAGGAAAGTGTATATGCTGGGAGACCACGAGACATTGCTGGACTGAGGGAAACAATTGAAGAGGAAATCACGTTATTGCTGTTACCTACCTAGTTAAATGTATGACTTTCATTGCCGCTTTCGTACGGATACTAACGGTGAGCAGTTTGAAGTCATAAAATAAATGTCATTTAAGTATATCATTTGACTTAAAAATGGCTCTATTCCTTACCAGCTAACTACAATACTGGCAGCATACCATGTGATGAAACATGTAGACCCCTTTATTATTCACCCTGTAAGTCAGTGTGGCGTTTGTTTCAATTATGACAGGGAACAAGAAATTCTTTCTAGCGTAATATTTAATGCAAGAGTACTTGGTTTGAATTAAATGTGAATATCTTTTGCACACATAAAATAAAGCTGACTTTTGATCACTCCTGTGCACTTTAAATAAGGAGTTCTGTAGATAAACAAGTTTTCAGAAATGAGATTTCACGGTCAAGTAGTTCTGACTCGTGAGAAAATAAGTTAAAAATTTCAATACGTATGCTTCAATCTTAAAATGTATATTCCATGTATTGTAATGACATTTCTGTAATATAATGTAGCTGTATGTTGTAAGATCATTCTTGTTTTCGTTTGTTATGTTTTCAGAGAATGTTCCGTACGTATTTAAGTAGTATGTCTACGTTGTCCGTATATTATGTTCTATACGTTCGTACGTATTTTTTGTCAGTGTATCACTCACTAATACAAAAGTGATAGTTATTTGCAACTTATTAGTTACTGTTAAATTATTCTAATGCCCTCGAGATACTGAAAGGTGCATAAACCTAAATCGAGTGTGATTTTAGTCAAATAAAGTATAAAGTAAAATTAAGTATTCATTAAGTGTATCTCATGTTCTTTAATCTACCACCAGTAAATTAATAACACGTTGTAATCCCTTATTTTACAAGTGCTTAAATATGGTCACGTCTTGTTTTAATACAGATTAATGAAAATAAACTTACGTACATAAATCATGATCTTCCAGAGTATTAACATGAACTATTCAAGATCATAACGACTATAGTAAAGAAAGTTTCAAATTCGTAACTTTCGAAACTTAAGTTTCAAACAATACATCATAGTAATAAAGATCATAGTTCTTAATTAAAAGTATACTTGGAATATTTACCAAGAAACCTCTCAAAATCTCTTTGGACTCAAAATCAATAGTAATATCCCGATTTAACAAAACATTATACGATTCACACTATGCTAAAACGTAACCTATTTACTAGCTAGAAATTTCTTGTGATTTGAGTAATGCGGAATGTCCTGCCTACAAATATATAATGAAAAAAATATTCTGTAGTTAAACATTTGGACACTTTAAAATTACTATAGCTACGGTTAATGCGAGAGAAATTATCTAATGAAAGAAACTGTACAAATTACCATAAATTATACCACTCTTCTTTCTGAGAAGTATTCGTTTTCATTAGTACAGAAATGAACCCTATCTAAAGCTGGAAATTGCCATGCATACATTCAAAGTTGATGCATGCTAATGTTTCCAATATTTTTGTGCCAAATTATACGTAGGTTCCAAATGAAGTAGCTCCTGAAATAGCTGCTGCACGCTTTCGTCTTGACTTATAAAAGCATTCATTAATTTGTCCTACATACAGCACATCTATAAGTTACCTTCAATTTTCTGTATAAATGTTAAGCTCCAGCGCATTTATTTATTCATACGAAATACTAATTCGGAATCAGTAACATTATATGTATTGAAAATTAAATATTTACTGTATTTATATTTGAGTTAGAAATGGTTCCTTCAGTATAATTAACACTTTGAATCATTAATGATGATATTATTGTTGGAGAGATTCTTTACTGAACAGTGACAGTGGTCAGTAGTATATAACAGTGTACTTTATTATTCCTGTTACATATTAATATGAACGCTCGGATACACATCTAAAAAAATCATACTGAAGAAAATATCCATTTTATCGTGTAGGCTAGAATCGAATGCATCGCAGAACTTGGCTACAATTCATTGCACATGAAATGAAAATGGTTTCATAAAATATACAGAATATTGTAGATATTTTGTTAAAAACAAATACAAGCCATCCCATACTTCATGACAACATCAGCTGTTGTGTAGTTGTGTCCTCTCTTTGTTTTTCGTTCCGCGTCTAACCAGGGTCTATATTATTTCCCAACCGCGACCTTCTTTTATATTACCGCGTACAGTAACCGTCCCTCCGTGTATCTGGCAGTAAACCAACTCCCTTCCTCCACGCAACCCGTTGTTCGTAAAACGACGAGGAAGGCTCATTGAATACAGAACAAAGTTGCTTTGATCCATTTCTGTGAAATATAGAGTCACAAAGCTTCCGCCTGGACGACTGCTCCGTTGTAGTGGTCATCCGGAAGACCTCGCCTTTAACCGCATCTCCTCCATCCATCCACCTACGGGAGGAGACGGTCGTCTGCCCACGGATAAAATTCGCTGAACTACGATGCGAGAAGATAATACCATATAAGAGGAGAAAAAAAAGTTCATTTCTGTTATTTACAGAAGTTGAGAACATTCTGTTATTTTTGTTGGATAGTTAAATGCTATCCTTTTGAAAATGCTTGTTTTACAAAGCATGTAAGTGTGAACAGCTCATTCAAAAAAAGGTCGTTCTTCCTCAGAAGAAAAAATGTAGGAAGTTTGTTTCCAAGAAATCTGATAATTTTATTATGAAATTTATATGTGAATAAAGGGCAAAGTTTTGCTAAGAACTTAATATGATATTTATTCGATTCAAAGAAAGCATGAACACTATAAATGACAAAACTGCAAATAATAATCCAATATTTTTATAATATATACAAACATAAATAAATTCTGGTATAGCTCAAACTTTATCATTTTAGGTGTTATTAACTTGTACATTATTTAACTTTGGAAACATCCAACTTCTTTTTTAGATATATAGTTGGTACGTAGAAACATTGCACTGCTAAAGATGTTTAGCCAGTTTCCTGAAGGAAAAGGACAGGGAAAATTGAACAACTGACTGCATTGAAATATCCATTAACGTTAATAGTGAAAATGAAAACGTTCCGTACTCCAAGAATATTTAAACTAATAATGCTGACAAAGTTTCAACAATTTTACCTTTACGTTTTCTGTTTACCGGTAAAAAACACACAGGGGTATAATGTTGGTTACATACTCTTAAGAATCGAAAATTATTTTGGTCGAGTAAAAATATAAAAAATAACAATCAGACTATCAATACATTTAAAATTCTCTGTTTTTTCGTCATGTAAAAACTTTAAACTTCATTTTATATAGGCCAGTCTAGTAACTTTGGACCTTGGCCCGTCACGAGTCGCCCCTTAGCTATTAAAATACACACCCATACCCCTGCCGGGCTCGAACCCGAGATCTTCGAGTCGTTGGCCAATCGCCGTAGACCGGACGGTTACCCAGTCGGATTTTCGTCATGTTGTTGGACAAGGACGTAAGAACTAGTGGAATTACATAACAACTATTTGTGTACGACATTAATTAAAATACGGTTAGATAGGAATCTTCAAAATACTAGAGGAACCAATATTAAACGTTAGTAAACATTCTTTTAAAGTTTTAAGATTTTGTTGGTAATGGTATTGAATTTATGTCGCGTTTGGTTGCTATGTTACGTTCATTCTAACCCTACCATGATGTTATTGACACACTGCAGTGATACGTTAATGTCACTCACAACAGTTTCTGATCATAGACTCACTTGAATATATCGCAGGTTCAATTGTGTAAGTTTAAGACAATAGAGAAACGTAGAGAACTTGTTGGCCAACTGTTTTCAGCTGAATCTATTTTAATAGTTCACTATTTTGTAAACTTGTTTTATTTTCAGCTTTATTGTTCAAAGTTTTATTATTATTATAAGTTTTCAAATGATATGGTTTCCTTGTTTTATGTTTTCCTTTGAATTTAAAAGCAATAACGCGAATTTGCTTCATGCTCAACGGTAATGGGAGGAATTGCCTCAGAGGGCAAGTTACCGGGAGTAAGATTTTGAGATATTTGTCACAAGAATGATATTAGTTTAGTCCTTTGTTTAATTATAACACAATCCGAAATAGATATTTTACTATCTTAAACGAAGATAACATCTAAAATCATTTAAAATCATTTCTATACGACCATTATTAATCTTCTGAAAGAGAGGTATTTCCTATCTTGAAGTTTGGCTATGTAATCCAGAATTTCTCGGAAAGGCATTTATGAAACTTGGTATAAGCTTTGTTCAATTCGCCATGTGTTTGTTTCGTTCGTTCGTATTCACTGATAGATCTCATACAAAATATATAGATATTTTCAGATGTTCATAGTACAATGTATAAGTTGGTCGATGATCTCCCGAACTTGAGCAATATTTATGACATAATTTACACTTAAATGTTTCGTGACACGAATACTAAACTCTGTAACAGGTTGATTTGAGATTTTCAAATGTTTTCGAACCAGTGTCATAAACTATTTATCAAACCTTTCAGTTCTTGCAGGTTCTGTAAAAATGACTCGTTGTGAGAATACGGAAAGTTATGAAAACAGTACTGTGAATATCAGAAGAAATAAGTCGTTAATTATCGGTTATTAATCATCGCCAAGAATCAAATATCGAGAAATGCCATGAATCGAGTTCTTTCTTATAGCGTCACCTAAGAATCTTGTGTTCGATGACTCTTAGTAATTTGAATTTTATTTATGGCCTTCTGGCATCTACGGCTCAGGCCAGCAACTTGTGGTTATTTTCTGTTCGAATTATTTCTGGTTTGCAGTTTAATACTAATTTTACAGTAATAATATTTCTCAAATATATTTCTTTGAGAAATGAACGATCCGATTGAAGATATTTCTGTTAAGGGAAATACTATTGATATTTATGTTCACATTTCAGTTTAGAAGTATGTAAAAAAAGAATATTCATATTTTTAACGAACGTTAAATGAGAATAATAGTTTCAAACTAATGAACAAACGATAAAAACATAATGTAATTTCGAACAAAATATTGTTTCTGAGGAATGAGCTTTATAATGAATTATGAGCACCTGACTATACAGACATGTAAACAGATTTATACTTTACAATAACTGCAAACTCTTGTCGCTCCGTGAAAGAATATTCTGCAATTAGCTTTTTTCAGCTATGGCATTCCACAATACCGCTCGTTTGAATCGCTCGATTCCAGCTTATATTTTTTTTCTATTGTGATGTATTCACTGAAAAAGATTATAACATACGGTAAATATGTAAAAATAAAATAATATCTAGAAAATGAATTAAAATTCACACTTGCAATTAAAAAAAATTATCACTCCCACTATGCACTTGAACCAAATTATGGATTCTTAACTGAAAAATAACTAACCTATCTCCAGGACTATGTTGCGCGTTATGAGAATTAGGTATAGATATTTGCCTAATTTTGTGTCTTTTTACCCAACAATGATCTGTTTTCTACTAATTGGTACAGTCGGATGTTAAATTATTTCCTCTGTACTTACTAATAAAGTTAGCTTTGTTAACACTAACATTAAAGAACACATTGTTTTTCAGTAGAATAATTCAGCTTTACTGTGGTGTTTGAGGAATTACTGTGAAGGAAAGTATGAAGCGTGAGAAAGAAATATAGTCAATAATAGCAACATCAAAAGTGTGCACACAAGAAAAAAATAGCCTTTTCTCGCTGATGAATAAATAAAGACACTATATATTTAATTATTTGGTATGGACAATTGTGCTATACACAGGAAAGTAGCCTCTACGAAAGAGAAATTAAACAATAATAGGAAATCTTCTATATGTGAACATGAAAGAGAATAAAAAAGAAAAAAGTGAACGCTAGAGTTGCATGATGGGAATATACTAGATAGAATTTTAGGGAAAGAAACTATACACCAGACAATATGTAAAGAAACAGAAACCAGTGAGGTCATTATTTACTCACAATATCTATAAAAGTATGCTATAGTAAGGCTTTTCGCCCACTTTTGATCAATTAGGAAGACAAGTTTATATAAACTGAAAGGTGAAATCCATCAAGACAAGGAAAGTAAGATTTCAAGGAAACTAGAAACGTGTGTAGTTTGTCAGCTATAGACACCTAAAAGTAGTATGGCACCATGACAAATGACGTAATACACAGCAAATAATGAAGTGAGGGATGTAGACATAACAAATGAAAGTTAAAGTTGTAACCAATCAATATATTTGAGGAAAAGGTTATTAATTTAATTTTTAAGGCCTTTAGGAAACTTTGGCTCAAACGGAAAAAGGTTATGACTTAAAAGTGCAGGTTAGAGAATATTTATAACCTTGTGTATGACACAATGTCAGTTACTTGAGAATGTAAATCATATGTGAGGGATTTCCTCTACACTGCAGGACTTTTCCACTGTCAGACGTTTTCTTGAGATTTAATAAGCAACTGTGATAATTTTTATTTCTCGATATATCATCTTATTTGTGACCATGCCGTGACAATTTGGGAGCTCGTTGCACCAAAACTACTGATGTTTTCATATTTCATAAAACCTTTGTTCTTGTTACTGATGTTTAGCGTAATTTATTATCACTATTTTTAAAGATCGTGTACATACATTCAGGAGTCTATCCACTGACTCAACTGAGACCACGTGACCTTTATATAAACAGATTTGTCTGTACAGCGTATGGTCTTACAGGATTTGTTTCTTAGTTTCAGTTGAATGTGTAGACGAGAGGGGAACAAGAGGAAGAAAGTGTATGAAAATCGTAGATAGGGATTCTATGTTATTACTAAAAAATAACATACGGACGAATTAAAAGAGTTAAAGGTATTTAAATGGATGATTAACTGTGATAAAATTTTTTTGCTAATAGTACTAACAAGATTCTATTTACCTTACCTTACATTAAATTATATTAATATTTTTCCCAACTGAATAGTCTCCAGTAACAAGTTTCAGAAAGTACGTCAGAGGACCAAGATATTAAAACAAATTACGCTCAATAACAGAATAGCGGACTAATGCAACAGATAACTCAATAAATGTTATGTCTATATATTTATGATGTTTACTTCCATTTGTTGTCCGTAGCAATATCATTTTGTCTATTAGCGTTAGTTGCAAATGAATGGTTTGTGTACATGAAACTCTGTCAACACATTTGATTGAACTAATTAGTTTTCTAGAATATGTCGTATTGCAAAACCAAGTTATCAAAGTGTAAACATAAATTGTAATCTTTATTGAATCTTTCCAATGTAGCAGAAAATTAATTTCAGTAGAAATACTGGATTAACAAATATTCATGCATTCGAAATTTTTGAAGACTAATTTACTAATATAATTATATTTATCTTCTCTTCGTCTGCATCTTTATCCAAACATGTGTTTATCTTCTCTTCGTCTGCCGTATTCGGCATGTGTAACAAAGAGAAACTTTGTCCATTAATTTTCTCCTTGAGTGCACGAAACAAAACAAAGATTGCTCAAAATTCTTTCCATAACGTGCACCTATTATGTGTGTCTATCGCTACTGTTACAAATCTTATTGGTAACTTTAAGATAGCCAGACTTTAATTTTCGAGCTTACTAATCCTACATTCAAAAAAAATGTGTTGGTTATTTACGTAATAATGATTTGGTAGGAGACAATCAAGAACTAATGAACGTTTTTCGAATCCTGAAGATCTTCTAAAAGGAAATAAGTTTTCCAAAATATTTTTGTTAGTATATGGAAATGAAATTTAATATAACATATATTATTGTTTTGATTATTGTTTAGTAGAAATTGATTTTCTACTCGCAAAGATAATGCATTCAATTTATTCTAATTTTAAAATGACTTGTATCTGTTTTGTTTTTATTAAAAGTCCGTCATTTTTAAGAAATAGACTCGCGAAAAAAAAATGACCACGAAAAGAGATACCTCAACGTTCCGCGCTCAAAAAATATTCCGAATACGTTTTTAACGAATGAGATCTCAAAATAAAATGTTATAAAAAACGAAAATTTTCTTGTTATTTCTTGATATAATTAGATTATTAACTTCTGTTTTGTTTTGATTGTCAGTAAACCTGTCTCCCGGTATGTTTACTTATAATATAGTTGGATTGATTTCCTGAAATAAACTAAAGTCACCGAGAAAATGTCGTAATTTTTGTATTGGCAACAATTGACAGAACTTTCAATATTTTTTTATTGTGGCCTATATTTGTCGAAAATGATGAAAGGTTTTGCTCTCAAAATGTAATATAATTATATCAATTTCCGTAAGATTCTGTTTAAATACGTTTCTGTAAATTTTTTGTGGTTAAATGCACTACATCTTTGGACATGAAATTGTTAAACAACAATTTCAAACGTTTTTTATACTATAAACAATTAATATTACCACGTTTTTACTTTAGCACCTTTTTATTACTCACTTTTTTGTCTGTCTGTTCTGTACAAATTTTGCAATCGATTTTAAACTAACTTCCCGATGAGCTTGAAACTTTAAACATAGCTTAGAACTGGATGACAATGCAATATTAACTTATGACATTTTGAAACAGTCGCCATCTTGGATCCAAAATTTCCGCCAAACTCATTGTTGTATAAAATACACAGCCTAAACGGCTAGAGCAATAGATACGAAATTTAGTATAAGGGTACACTATTAATAATAGGTTACGAAAATATTACCAAATGTTTCTAAAGACGCCATCTTGGATACAAAATGGCGAACACAAAAACTGCATTTTTCACACTATTTAAGCTAGAGAAATGAAATTTGGTATGAAGGTACATTACCACTAGTAGGTTAAGAAAAAATTACAAAATGTTGAAAAAGTCGCCATCTTCGATTCAAAATGGCCTCCAGAATATCATTTTCTACACCATTCAAGCTAGAGAAATGAAATTTTAAAGATAGAGACTTGAAACCTTAAACATAGCTCAGAACTTTCTGACAATGCAATATTAACTTTTATATATATATATATATAAAATAAACCACAGCTATATTCAATCCATTAGTGGATGAAGCCTCTCCCCGAAGGGAGGAGTTGGTCTACTGCTCCCTCTCTGACCAGACGGGTTGGGAGAGGAGAGCAGAAGCTCTCACTGTCTTTTATTCAACAATATATATATATATATATATATATATATATATATATATATATATTGTTGAATAGTAAATAACACCCAATGCTAAAATGTAAATGTAAATAGAACAAGATTTATTATATGAAAGAACCCAATCATGCGTTTAAGCAAAGAAAGAAATGAAAAGTGTTTCGTTAAAACAATCATATAATTCACAGCCATAATCAATCCACTACTGGATGAGGTCTCTCCCGGAGGGAGGATGTGGTCTACTGCTCCCACGCTGACCAGACGTGTTGGGAGAGGAGAGACGAAGCTCTCAACTGTGATCGCTACCTCTTTATTCAGGTAGCTCCCCAATTGCCCTCACGACGCTGGGTGGACGCCGCACAGGTAACACAATCTGGAGTACTGCAACGGTCATCCGTCCAAGCACTGACCAGACCCAGAGCTGCTTGACTTCGGTGATCTTATGGGAACTGGCAGACCACCTCGGCTATGGTATATATATATATATATATCAGAAAATAATAATTAAACAGATTGATATATTATTGGTAGGTAGATATAACAGTTTTCTAAATCAGATATGATGCGGTGAAGAGAAACTGAAATAAACCTGAAATTTACCACATGTCTCTATCATAATCTCATCAGAATATTTAAAATCGATTGAAAAATTTTACACACATAAGACTAAAAAGGAAAAGATAATTACTTTAAAAAATAATATACCACGTTTTTAAAACGGACTAAAAGGTATTAAATAATTTATCCTAGCCTCATACAGATTTATAACCCCATACAGATTTCTAACTCCATACAGATTGTCCTGAAATTTTGTGATTGTAAATGTTTAATTACTATGAAAATACTTGTAAGATTTAGAACAAAAAACGTGGGGTGCATGCAATAGATGCAGTAAGGAGTGTAGAGAGTAGCAGTGGTTGAGAAAACTTACACAACGGTTCATATAATTTGCAATGTAATAAAATTGTTAGTGACTTAGGTGAACTATACATGCATCAATCATCTATTGCATGCGCCCCAAGTCTTCCGTTCTACATCTTACAAGTTTTTTCATAGCTATTAAAAATTTGCAATTACAAATTTTCAGAACAATCTGTATGAGGTTAGAAATCTGTATAGGGATATAAATCTGTATGGGGCTAGGAGAAATTATTTAATACCTTTTTTAGTTCGTTTTAAATGGTATATTAAGAAACATTTATTTAAATAATTATTTTTGTCTACTTAGGTGTGTGTCATACAAGAATAAAGAGTGCAGAATTGTTAAAAGTACACAATACTAAATCAGTAATTTCATATAGAACTGAATCATTTAACTTTTTTATAACTTTCATTAGAATGCAGAACCTTTTTTGCATTAAAGTTACTTCATCGATTTCCGGCCATAATATACTTGTATGAAACGTGGCTCATTAGGAAGGATGTTAAACTTTGCTGAGCTTTGCCTTTACGGAAAGAGAAAGTTTTAGGCACTCAAAAAGAAATGTAACAAAGAAAACCCGTTTCAAAGGAAAGAAAAATCTTGAACTTCAAATTTGGCCCAAACCCTTGAGCCCTCTTGCCTTGAGCCACATGGAAGTTTTTCTTTTGAGGAGAAATTTTCTTTTGTTCGCCTTTTAAATGTCAGTAGCTTTAATTGATCAAAGGCTTTCTCATGAAAGACCATAGCAATCTAAAATGTCACATAGATATTGATCCGTCAGATGAGAACGTTTTTCAAACCGAATTTCCTCATCTCTTCTCTTTTTCATCTTTTGTAGTTTGTGAAATGCGGGAACCACAATCAGTACGAAATGATGTACTATGCATGGTGGGTGTTCACTGCACTCAATCAAGTGGGTAGTAGCCGAAACGGAAAATGTAACATGGACTATACAAACATTTTGAGGTCAAAGGGATATAAATCATATTTTATGACGTGAAATGTAACTTGAATTTGTTTTAAAACCTCTGCTCTGGAAAGTGTTTGAAGCTTTATAATCATATATCAAACGCATTACTTCCTTACGACGAAACGTAATCAAAAGTTTCTATGTTAGAAGTTTAAACACATTTTAAGATAAATTGACTGAGCAAATAAACAACACAAACGAGAAGCTTCCTGATAAACATTTCAACGCTGATAATTAAACACCATAGGAAGTCACCGTACTTAAATGCTCTTCATATTAATATTGTTACGTATTAGTAGAGCATATTAGTATATGGTCAGATGTGATTTTCAGGTAATTAAATGATGGTCACTTTGAATTATTTTCAAGTAATTACATGTTAATTTATTATTTACATATTTCTAATTATATTAAAAGTCGCATTTAAAGAATTGAATTGATTAAACACTCACTACTCGAAAGTGAAACTGGATCAACTATTCGTCACTTTTAGTATAAACTACTCGGCTTCTGCGGCTTTGTTGTGGTCAGTATCGAATAAAATATGCCTAAATTTTCAGAAATTACGCGTGTGCGCTCAAAGGAACTGCCTTGAAAAGCTTACTATAAGTTCTTACCCTTTGGGAGTTACTCAGGTTTTAAGGGACCAAAATTAGCATGATAATTCTCACAGAAAAGTGATTCCCATAGGAAATGTGTTTACAAATGCGTGGGCTATTTCATCGTCACTTATCTAGACGTATGACAATTGTATCATCAAAATAAAATTATAAGAACCTACTTCAGCCCGAGCTCTAACATCGTGAAAAAAGAAGAAAAAATGGCCCGACCGTTCAGCATGATTACAAATGTGTTTTCTATTTCATTTTCATTTATATTATTTAGATACAAAATTATTAATTCTTCTTATTTATAGAAATGAAAGTGTGAATATCAGTGTCTGTATGTTACTTATGCAAATCTACTCGCGTAATTTATACCACATTTTCTACTCATGCAAATTTGGTATTGAAACAAGTCGTTGAGATACTCGGGTTTAGAACATCTGAAATGTGGATTTGATAATCCACTGGGAGGTATAATTTTCGGCAAAGTTGCAGTTACTGATGGTCATAAAGTCTTAAGCGACTCGAATAATAATAGTATGCATAGGACAGATCAAAAAGGTCAAATTATGTACACTGTTAAAAGTTCTTGCCCAGTTGCCTGGAAAAAGTCAGAAAAGTGAGTTGAAATAAAGCTCGCAACCTTAGATCAAATCAAAGCATGTATATAATAAACTAATAAAGTAGCGCAGTCTTGGCCCTCCGAAGCTGGAAACCGGGGTTAAGGGTGGGAGCTCGTGTGACGTCATCTGGAATTGTACACACAGAGGAAACCAGCTAACGGCACATGCTATTCAGAATTTCGCCTTTCTTCTAGGAACAAAAAAACATTGTGTTTGTTGGGTGTAGAGATCGTTTTTTTATCTTCTGTGAATTAGTGCAATGATTAATTATCTTATTTTATTTCTTTATTTTAATTGCAACTCCCGGGTAGAAAACAGGAACATTTGAAAGCGAGCGTTTGAGTTATTTAAAAATATCTCCTCCTATAAAAATGTTTTAAGTCTACCGAATTTGTTACGTTTAGTTCTTCAGCAAGCAAAAATTTCGAAAGCAATAACAGAACATTGGCGAAAATAGGGAAGCAGAAACCGAAATTAAACGTTTCCAGAGTCTGCAAGAAGAAACCAGTTTTACAGTTATGAAATTGAGAAAAAATGTAACCGTCCGCATGCTCAAGTAAAGTACTTGAACACAAACAAGATCTTAAAATGTCGATTCATTCGCATTCGCGGACAGAGAGAGAGATCACTTTCAAGAAAAGGATTGTTGGAATTCTTAAGGATAATCTAAAGCAACTATATCCAACAAAAGATGGCAGAACTACCTCCGTATATATATCTAATGCATTTTCACTATTACACGAAATTTAATTGCTGCTTCTAGAAATTCAAGCCTAGAGAGTTCAAGCTTTCAGGGAAGAAAGTTCATAACCAATTCAATAGCATGATCGATGCCGATTTTTAATTTTCGTTTTTGTTCATTGTTGAAAGAGCTTCATTGTTATAGGTTTTGATATTCACAATAACAATGAAGCGATTCTTGCATTTTCACACAAAAGCAAATTCAGTGTTTATTGAACCGAGAACGTAGGTAAAGAGTGGTCCAAAACGAGCTTTTATCGATAAGCTGTGTTTCGCGAAAATCGTATATGTACGTAAATAAAATAGATGAAGATATCTCTTCCACGTATATCAACTTGAAAAGCGTGGAATTAACAATTTCAATGCAAACCTGGATATTAGAATACATACCGATAGAAACTTGCGGTAATTATTATTATAGTTACAATGCTTAATATTTTGTTTAAAAAAATGAAATATTGGAACTTAAAATTTTGGAAATGGATGTGTCTCTTGTACATATACTAACAAACAAAAATTTGCAGTCTCTCGATTTTTTATTTTTTAACATTTGTGCAAATTTTGTACTAGTGGAATTATGGCCAACGATAATTTAATCAAATGTTGACTTTTCAACTTCGGGACAAAATATTTATCTATCACTTTTTTTCGGTCATGATATAGAAGCATATTTTCAGGCTTAATGAAGCTGGTTTCTGAAGTAAATGAATTTCAAAATTGTAGGTTCTGTAAGGTGTATGTAAGAAATATTACGGGTAAATCAAAATTTCACGGTTCGATGTTAGAAGCACGTGACGCTAGATGATATTTAAATAAATTGTATAGGCTATATCTAACTTATTAATATTATAGCATAATTAGAAAAAAAAACCTACCTTTTTCTATGTTGTCTTCATATTTAAATTTAGAATCTCGAGACGAGATAGAGAGAGAAAACTTCTAGATTTCTTGTTTAAATATTCCATATCCTAACCGAGCCGTCGTAGCTCAGTGGTAGAGCGTTTGTGTAACATTCGAGAGGTCGTGGGTTTGTTCCCAGCTGCCGACTATCCTGGCTGAAATTTTCCACAGTTTTTCCTCAGTCATATCAGACAAATGCGGATGGGACTTTCAACATAGAACCTGGCCAACACCTTTCCGAACCTTTCCCCGACTTTCCCCTCCCCCTATTCCGTCCTCAGCATAAGTAGAAATTAAATTTCCATATCCTAAGCTTTACTAAGTTTTGTATCTATATTTTGAGTTTAATTAGGCAACTTTGGCTCAGGCTGGATGGATGTCAACCAGGGCCTACTTTGAAAGAACCATCCCAGAATTTGTTTGCCGTGACAGGAATAAACTAAAAAACACAACTTGTAACAGCCTAGTTGCTCTTCCATTTTTATTTTTATTTTCTCCCCCTTTTATTTTCTTAGTCTCCGTTTTGTTTTCTTTCTGTGTGTTCTCCTTAGCTCATTCTCTTTGGTTGGTTTTAGACTCTTTGAGCGTGTTTCGTTTGGATTTTTCTTTGGATTTTTATCGTTATCCATTCAGGTTTTCGTTAGTCACGCAGCAATGACTTGGATCTTACGCTTGTTTTGATTGAACCCTAGTCAATGCTTCGTGACTTGTTTTTTGCTGATTGGTGTGAATCAGCCTTCTTCTCCGTTGGCTGGGAGAACTGCTCTCCCACGCCATGTTAGTTCAGTTCCAATTTTTAAAACGAGACGAATAGCTGCATGGGCTTTCCGTCATCTGTACTTCCTAAGCCCTGTCTAAGATTGGTAATTATAAACACCAAATTTAGTATCATTTTTTCGATTTAGACTGTTTTCGTCCATACCGGAAAATATATTATTCGAAGTAAGAAGAATTAGAACCGATATAAGTGCTATCAGGACTTTTAAACATCATTATTTCGAAATTTTCACCTCATTAAATTCCTTAATTTTTGGTTTTGAGATTATTTATTAAAATGTACGATATGTTCTAAATTTCAGTATGGGGCCGCTATTGAACGAATTCTTACATTACAAATATCGGTTCGTTAGATTTCATAGTCATATGCTTATTTCTCGTCTCCAGTTTTCCAAATCCATTCGAAATTCCCGGTTAGCCATGTTTGACAGCTACCGCATATTTTCCTTACTTGATCAAATTAGCAACATGTCTGCTCGACTATTTTTGCGTACTGTTTTGATACTAATAGTAAATTTTAATTTATTCGACATGGTTCGATAATTTTGGTTTCAACTCCAGCCACTATTCTCCGATGAAAAAGTCATATTTTATAACAATATTTTGCATTTTTAAGATTTATTCAGAACGTCTTTTGTATAAGGTAGTAATCATCTGTAATGACGTCACACAATTAATAACGTTAAAGTGATTCTTTCTTTACCATGTATTTTGGACTAGAACTTCTTTCGTGTAAGTAATACTGTACTAAAACTTTTCGAAGTTATACAACAATATTTCGGGAATAATTTGTGAAAAAATCAACGAAATTTATTAATTATAGAAATTATGGACATTTACCGTATGTGTGACTACGTAACTTTCAGTTCTGTTTAATTCAATGTATACCAGCGATTCAAATTTGTTTGTTTTTACAATTCAACTGTAATTCTGTTCCGATTCTTATGAAACTATCATATCCGTAAACGTGCAATGTGTAAATTCAAAGTAATAAATTGGAATTCTGAAATTTTTATATTTCTTCGAACAATCTTGTGTTTATATTCAGTGAACGTAGTATAGACACCTCTCAGTTAACCAGGTACAATCTACGGCATTAGTTGATAATCCTCTTACAGTGTTTAGTAATATTTATAATGTGCAGTGAGTTATTTAATGTTTGACTTGATATCTATTGGAAATTAGCTACAAATCGTTACGTGAAATTGACAGCAATTGATACTAAATTATTTCTTTGTTTCGGTAAACCTATAGTATTGAGTGATGTGATTTTAATTAGATTAGATCGGTTCATAAATCCGTAGACCAGTGGTAGGATTCT
Source organism: Lepisma saccharinum (assembly GCA_022664845.1). Taxonomy (NCBI): domain Eukaryota; kingdom Metazoa; phylum Arthropoda; class Insecta; order Zygentoma; family Lepismatidae; genus Lepisma; species Lepisma saccharinum. Next base: position 137,963 of record JAGDQP010000860.1, read on the forward strand.
TTCGCCAGCTGAGAAGTGATAACTTGGGAAAGGAACTATATATTGAATTTCTGGTTATTTCTGCGTTGAAATATGAAGTGACTCCAGCATGTGATTTGTGTGAATAAATATTATTTGCGTTTTGCGTTATGACACTACGTTTGGATTGAGTTGCGACCGTCATTCGTTGTGTTCGTTCGTCTTTATTTCAGGAATTGCGATTCCAGACTACAGGTGTGGGCCCTACTAAGGTAAAGGTAAGACATGGTCTTTTGCCACCCTGTAGACTTCGAAGTGAGTAAAGACATAATATGAGTCGTTATGCGTATCATCGTTTTAGATTATTTCCCAAGTAAAGATTTGCGTTTTCTTTCTTAATCTGTCGCTAATCTGAACTAGCTGGTACTTCAGAGTATGAACTGACGATCTAATTAAAAGATTGGAGGTTTCGCCTTACCAGTATTTCCTCCCTCGATCTAAATTATATTTTTACAGCGATCACAAGGATCTGGAATCCTCTTTCCCAGATATTCTTAAATCTGGAAGGCATTTCTGCGCCGATCGTCTGGGGTGTAGAAAATGTTTGGAGCTAGAGGTTAGGTTAGATGCGTTGCGTGGGTACTCTAGGCTTCTGGCGACCCTATTTGTCTGTGTGATCCTCTTTTGGGATCATTAGGTTGGGGACGTTACAGTTTTAGCGACTCCAGCCAGGATTGCCAAAAACCTGTGCGTTTCAGTTTTTGGCGATTCCGAGCCAGGATTTGTGAGACTGTATCTCTGTTTTCGTAGTGCTTTTCTACGCTTTTTGTGAAAAGAAAGTATCAATTGCTTGAAACTAATTTCATTTTTGATAAACTGCACATATTAAAGCCGATAAACGTTACTGAGAGGAAAAGATTGTTTCGTTATGAACTACATATTAAAGTGACTGGAGAATTACAAGTTATTGATTTTTTTGCGGACTTGTGGAGATAGTGGCTTACGTCGAATTAGGTTAATTTTTGTTAAGTTAGGTACAGTGGAAATTGGATGACTGTGGCATTGATTATTGGAATCGAATTTCCGGTATTTTGTGGGAAGGACGTTAATAGTGGTTCCTTGTTATATGATATTGTGTACTGATATAATGAGTAACCCTTTAAGTGACGATAACATGAGTGCTGATGGTCAGGATTATCATCCTGTATGCTGTAATCCCAATGGTGCGATAATAACTTGTACTGCTTGTATGCAACAAAAGCATTTACGATGTGAGTGGATAGCGGCTGACTTGAAACCGATGTTAGAGTCGCGATATGTTTGCAAGGCATGTAGGTCAAGTAACACTGGGACAGTCGAGGGTGAAACTGAGGACGGGGTTCGCGTTGATTCCGAATCTAACGAGACCGAACCTACCGGTATCAGGGTACTTTATTGGATGCGCTCACCAAAATGATGAATAATCTTGAAAGTAAAATAGCTATTCAAACTACCGTTTGTACTAATCTTGAAAGTCAGATAACTACGCAGAGTGCTAATATGAAAAGTGATATGCGTAATCTTGAAAGTCAGATAACTACGCAGAGTGCTGATATGAAAAGTGATATGCGTACTCTTGAAAGTCAAATATGTACTAAGCTTGAAAGTAAAATTGATGTGCAAGGTTCTAAGTTGTCTGAGAAAATAGATAGCGTTGTGAATGACATGAATTTGAGATACGACGAAGTACGTAGCGAGATCGCGAGTGTCTCCTCGAAAACCGAGTCTCTCGAATCCCAAGTGGAAACTTTTCGTATCGAAGTTGAAAAGTTGCGTACTAACGCAACCTAACCTGAAGACAGGGAAACTTGTCTTAAAGAGCCGATAGTGAGTAGTGAAGCTCAACCTTTCTCTACTTTTATTCCAGTAACTGGTTTGGGATTACCATCCATGACTACTACCTCTGTAGTGGCGACAAGTCAAGGTAAACCAGTGTACTCGCTGACTACTACGACTGGAACGAATATGCCTAGGATTTCGTCCCGTAGCGAGGACTTGTTTGAGAATAGGAGACGTGTCGATCAAGTTCGGATGTTGGGAAAGCGAACATGGCATGAGGAAGTGACCGATGATGTTTTTCCTTTTAGGTCTGAACCTTTTAAGAATCGCCATCCTTCTGTTGCTTCTTCTTTACAAATTCCGTGTTCTCAACAACCCGAATTTGATCAAGATCTCAGGTTTGAATTTCCTAAGGTAACTCCTACGCCGATTTCTGTGGGTTGTCATTTTAAACC